>JAODAL010009120.1:0-112986 GCA_025379985.1 Phyllomedusa bahiana
AAAAATCATTTTTGGACCAAAATTTTTTTTTCTATTTTTGAAGGGGAGGAGGTTTTGAAAAATAATTTTTTGCATTGCTTTTTTAAATGTAAATCCCAAGTTTTTTCCTGTGTGTATTCTCTCATGATTAACCAATTTATGTTTTCCCACCTTTTGCACATAAAAAGACGGTTTTTGCTCCTTAAAGGTCATTAGTAAAATGGGCATAGTAGGACGTACATCCCGGTATCGGCTCCCCAAGGATGTAACTCTGTTATCAGTTCTCTGTCTGAAGAAAGGCTTAAACATGGGGAAAATCACTGAAGTTTTTGGTTTTAAAAATCCCAGAGCTTTTTTCCCCCAAAACACGGGGACCAATAAAGTGTACTGAAACGCTTTCCTAAATATGGAATACATCCGTTTTCCTCTCTTCTCTAGGGCCCGCGTTTTACTTTATTTGAGTTTATACAAAAAATGTGGTAATGTCTCTTTTTTCGTTTGTGCTTGGAAAGAACAATTTGACCCAGAACCCCGTGTCTGATCAGTTTCATCTTATCGGCCCCATATAATTTTTCCTTTCCGCTCGAATTTGGAAAAGGGGCAAAAAGGGTGAAACCCCCCCTGTTGGTAAAACCCCGACATTTTTGGGGCCGCATCCGCTGGGGCGTGCCCAGTGGATCTAGGGACCCCTGAGGACCCGAACCTGCCCGGGTTTTTTAGGACCGGGGGATATCAAATTTGAGGACGCAGCCTCTAAAGGTCTCGGTAAGTTTTATTGCATCTTATGTATTTAATGCCGTTTTCCATTTGATGTCCCCCGGTTGTGATTGCTTGTGGATCTGGTCCGTGGGGGTCACAAAAAGGACTCAACCTAGAAAACTTTGATCCACCCGGCTTTCGTTTCGAACTTTTTTTTGCGTGACTTCCAGTGTTTTGGGGGATTGTCACGTTTGTGTCACTAACCCCCTTTTGGGTATGGTTGTGAATGTGTGGGGAACCCCACAGTCCTGGTTAATTGTTGAGTGGTACGGGAGTCTCCCGGGGTTATTTTTGGGACAAGATTTGTTAAAATTGCAAAATATTCGGTGGGTCCGGGTTTTAAATAATCCATAGGGGTTATTTGAAACATATAGGTAACTATATGTTTTTGGGGAAAAGACCCGGGGGAAGATACGGCCCCCCATTGTGGGCAAAAAGGGTGGGAATTGTTTGGTTTTAAGTAGGGAACTTTTTATTTTATGAATCCTTGTGTTTAGATCGGGATCTGGGCACAGACCGTTGGCCACGGCGTGTATTTTGTCAGGTTTTTGGGGGAAAAAAACCCCAAGCATGAACACCCAACATGTTTAAAAATGTTTCAAAAAGAGCATATTGCCTCAAAGGGGGAGAGGGGGGTAAAAAATTGTATGTCGAAAAAAGGGAAAAAGTTGTAAAAATGATTCCGAATGTATAAATTGGGGGTTTGCCAAAAAAGGGAAGATTGCAGCCATCTAAGAGGTATGGAGAAACAAAGGATGGTTTGGGGATGGGAAAGGCTCACCTCCGAGTGGCCAAAAGTTGCAAAAAGAGGTTTTGTGAAAGTGTTGAAGGGAAGGATAAAGGGAAAGGAAAACGTTGGATAAATTTTTCTGTTTTGTTAGGGAAGAAAAAAAATGCATTCAGGGTTAAAAATTTTTTAACTACATCACTTTTTTTTTACACGAAATTTGGCAGGGTTTTTAACCCTTGGCTTCGATTAAAGCCTCTTTAGGGGGGGTAGCTGCTGCGGGGAAAATTTCCCCCGGTTAAGGTGTAATGAGAAAATTTTAGCGTCATAAAGAAATGCAGTCGGTAGTTTGATCGAAAGGGAAAAATAGTAAAAAATATTTAAAAATTTTTGAATTTTAGAGACTTAAAAACCCTAATTTCCTCTGTGAAAAAGGGTTTTTAAAAAATGAAAATAAAATAGCATGTTAAGAAAGCACTAAAAAGAACAATGATGTCTTCCCCTTCCCCCCCCTAAAGCCCAAAAAACCCCACAGGGAGAGTGGATGACCCGCAGAGCTGTGGTCTCGTCCACGTTTGGTTAGAGGGGGTTTCGGGGAATGGGCCCAGCCCCCTCGTAGCTCTGTATCCCCCTCCTGGACCGTGTACAATCTGGAAAGGTGGGATCCCAAGCTCCGTTTGCATGATTAAAGACCCAGCACGATGGCATGTAACTGGTTTTCACTGTGGTCAAGGGACATCACCCTCACCAGGTGAGAGCCATAGTTAACCCCCCAACCCTCAATTGTCCAACCGAGGGGGATAGCACAGATTAAATATGGAAAAAAGCAGGTTCTGAGGCATAGCCAGACTGTGAGAATTGATCTGAAGGAAGAAGGGCCAAGTGGAGACGGGATCTGCTATCCTGAGGGCGCAGGAGAACTCCCTTGCACGTTTTTTGGTCCATCTGTGGTACCGGTCTATAGTGGCAAAGATATTGACAAGGAAACAACTCAGCTTACATCTGCTATTACTAATGTTTTGGATTTGGTTAATGAAATAGATGACACAATCATGACAAGCCGGTCCATCTCCCTCCCACTTATCTCCTCCGGTATCTTTATGTTTTCCTACAAAATTATGCAATTTATCACTGAAGGCCATACCCCCTGAGGTCCAGATCTCCTCTGATGTCCTAAGCTGTATTGGGGTAGAGGGTCGCATTCATAAGTCGCCCCTCACCGTGCCAATTAATGCTGGTCCCTTCCCTGACTTGATGATCTGTTTTCTAGTATCAGACACCTGCCCCTGTGAAAACTACTTGAAGCGGACCTTCTGCAGCCCATGATGGCACAAATACAGGAAACTCCAGAAGCATGGAATTAGACCTGTTTGACCCGGCATCTGAAGAGGGATAGCGTACCGCTGTGGGCCCTTAAGGCCTTATCTGCAGTTATGATGTCCTAATGGAACCCATGACCAAGAAACCACCTACCATTCTACAAATCTACCACAGGGATTATGGTCTCAAGGTCGACGGATTTGGACTACTGCCAGGAGCCTGCTGTGTAGTTGTCTCAAGGAATAAGGCCTGAAGATTCCGATCCAACCTACTAAACGATGGTGTCCTAATATCCTTACATTCCACCATGTAACACGCCTCTGAAAGTCCTCTCTCAAGACCATGCATGGGAAACAACGCCCCTTGTGATACCTATTCAGCACGTCTGGATCCAGTTGCTCGGACAGCGCCCAACTGCTTGAAGGCTGTACACGCCGCACAGATTTTACTGGATAAGACCGCAGACATCGTCCTGGGACATGATGTACTTATTCAGGCCCCCCCATGATCTGGCCGCAGTGCTGCAACAGACTCTCCCGAAGCACATGACTCATCAACGTCACCTGCGCTTACAGTGCTCGCTCCTGTTACCATCTAATATCTCCTTCAAACGTTGCACTGTTCTGAATCCAGCCACTCTTCTTCCACTACACAAGGGGGAAGAGAGAAGAGAGATACAGGAAGTGGAATATAATCCGGATGAGGACTACCATGACTGTCCTAACCGCCTTGCAAAACAGACGCAGCCCCCATTCAACAGATGGTGACTGAAGGAAATTCCCCAAGCGGATCTCACCTGTGGACAGATGTTCAAGATATCTACTGAAGATTGTGGACTTTTCATACATGATTTGCAATAACCACAGAAGATGAAATCCTCATGTCAGAAGCACTGCCCCCTCACTTTTCCAGCTCAAGTTGCTGAATTACAAGCTTCTGGAGGAAGCCTGTAAAATGGCTGAAGGAAAGACGTCATATATGGCTGATCTTCAAGGTACTGCCTATGGCATAGCACATTGACTTGGACTCATCTGGAAAAATAGAAGGATTTCCATCACAGCATCGGGAACCCCAGTCAAGCAATGCAGTACAGAATCAAGTCTCTGATGGCCTGCACTTTGAACTGCCTACAAAGGTACCATCTAAAGGTTAAGCCCATGGCAAAGTGAAGACAGACAGACCCGAGGAAACCAGACAGCAGACCAAGCCGCAAAAGCAGCAGCTCTTGGTGTAGTGTCATCCAGTGCTGGTATCTGAGCCCATTATGGTAACCACCAGAGCTCTGAAGAAGGAATTCATTAACACAGAACTGATAACTCCAGCCTCTGATTGGAAGCCCGGCTGGTCCCCTCAAGAAAGAATATCAGCAGAACAACATCTGCACTGCAAATGAGAAACAACAAGTGAAGAAAGATGGAGCAACTCTCCGAAAGAGGAATATTGGAAGTCAAAGACCTTGTCCCTTTTTACCTAGACGATGTAATCCTGCATTGCAAAAAAAAAGCCTGGTGCCCATTGAGCTACTCATCGTGTGAAAGAATCAGCACTCAGCTAATGTGCATAAGTTGTACATGCTCCAGGAAATCAGTTTCCATGATTGCGCCTACACTCAAGGCATGTACTATCTGTACCACCTCAACCCTTCCCCAACACTCAAGTCCCATGCAGCACTTGCGAAGCCAAATATCCCTTCCAAAGGATTCCCAAGTGGACCACATCCAGAAGCTAAGCGCGGGAAGTATGAAAATGTTTTTGGTTGCAATGGACATGTTTTTCAGGATGGCAGAAGCTACCCATGACCAACAGGTGGGTGACGAACCCTCAAAGTAACCGGCAAAGAAGGTGATTAGTGAAATAGCTTGTCGATTGGAATCCACTCATGTGAATCGATTCGGACCAGGGTCCAGCATTCTTTCCTCGATTTTCCGAGAAACTTCGGAACATGTTAGGGTAGATTTGGCCTGCACACGCCGTACCATCCCAAAAAGTTCTGCTAAGGAAGAGAGAATGGATTGACCCTCAAAAATAATTGTCAAAAAGACTGCTGAGTCCCCCATGCCCTGCCAATACCATCTCCCAGTTTGTGTCTGTATCACTAGGCACACCCACAACAAAACATGGTCCCCTAACCCCATTTGATATACAGTTTGGGAATCCTCCTTCTGAGTTTGAGTCAGGGAGCAAGAGTTAGGGAAAATAAAGTGACCAGGGACTGTAAATTTGTGATTGAATTGTCTAAAGAGTTTGACTAATTTCATGCTGCAGTACTCTGCTTGTCATCCAGAATCCACAGGGAACGGTAACATATTTCAAACCAGGAGATCAGTGTAATAAAGAAGGTCAATATAAGGAGGAATTGCCTTGGAGCCCATATTTGAAGGCCCATTTACGTTATCCAGATTACCCCCACTGCGTGAAATTGGAGGGGAAGCCGCACGTTGATCATGCTTCTCATTGTAAAAGGGATCCAGTGACAAAATGATTGTTTTATATCCTTATTAGCCTTTACCTGTATGCCGCAGCTAATGCTATAGTGATTTTTTTGACATTAACCGAAGTGTGCAAACCTTTTCATTTGATTCATGTGATATATACCCCAATAATCCCTGCCCAGAAAATGTCTTTCCCGCAGGTATGGACCCTCGATCCTTTGTGACAGGCGAGCAGCCCCCAGTATTCAGGGAAGACCCTAGTGGTTGTAAAAAAAGATTCTATTGGAGTTCCAAGGGGGGTCCCAGATCAGTATAAACGCTAACTCAAATTGCTGCAGGCTTCGCTCCATTATTCCTCAAGTTCAAATAATAAGAATGTAGACTGGATTAATTACATTTATTATAATCAGCAAAGGGTTTGTTAATTACAGTAGAGATGGGTTTCAGGGAGTCTATGAAGAATTAGCCCCAATTCTAGGATACCTTACAGAACCGATTTAGCCATCGTCATGGTGCTGGCTGAGAAAGGAGGATTTGTGGCATGATAGTCGAAGAATGATGCACCATATACCTGCAACACAGGAGGTGAATGGAAAGATCCTATCGCCCTGGGTAAGATAGGATCTGTCCAAGGAACTTAAGGAGACTCAGTATTGGACCTTTCTTGGGCCTCCTGGCTGACTGATTGGACTGGAGGCTGGGAAGCGCTTTACAGCAGTGGGCATGGTACTGCTAATGGATATTAGTGGTGCTACTGTTATATACTGTGCTCTGCATTCTCTCTACAAAATCTATTGGCCAGGATAGCTGGAGCAGCCACTTTCAGGACTTTCCTTAAGCACGAGCAGGAGCCTACACTCCCTCACCTCACCAAACACCGCTAAACTCTCTCACACCCCCGTGATGAAAGTAGACACCAACGACATCCCCTCTTACCAAGACCCCCATAAGGTATTAACGAAGTAGTCAATTCTCTGATTTGAAAGGACAGTTCGTAGGGGAAAACCTCACAGTGTTGTTTTTGTGTTGTTTTCTCTGTTATGTTAGGTCACCGGAAGATGCGTGTTGAATTCACCCCCCCCCGGGGTTTCCTCACAATTCTCTCTGAAAGAAATCACCACGACCCTTTACCCCAGTGGGTTGAGCATTTTCCAAAGCTCCTATGCATCTCTTAGTTTCAGGAAGGACAATATGGACAGTGGAGAAAACTGTGGCCTTTATGGGGGATTGTTGAAGAGTAGAGAGGTTGAACTAATATGTAAAAACACTTGCTTATTAACGGTGAAATCCCAAGTTTTTTCTCCTGTGTGTATTCTCTCATGATTAACCAACTTAATGATTTTCCCACCTTTGCACATAAAACAGGTTATTGCTCCTTAAAGTCATCTTCAGCTAAAAATGGCATAGTGCGGACGTGACATCCGGTATCGGCTCCCCAAGGATGTAACATCTGCTTATCAGTTCTCTGTCTGAAGAAAGGCTTAAACACTGGAAAATCACTGAAGTTTTGACTAATGCAATCCCAGAGACTTTTTCCCCAGAGACAACGTGATCCAATAAAGTGTACTTAACAGCTGCCTAAATATGGACATACATCCGTTTCCACTCTTCACGTACTGCGCCTTCGTTAATCTTGATTAATAGTTTATACAAATATGTGTGTAAATGCTCTGCTTTGTCAGTTTATGCATGGAACATGAACGAAATTTGACCCAGAACCCTGTGTCCTGACTCAGTTCTTCTTATCGGGGCCGATAAAAGTTCCTCCGCTCGAAATTTGGAATACCGGGGGCAAACGGGTTGAAACCCCCAATGTTGGTAAACGACACCGCGACACGAAGACATATAAAACAGCGTTATGGCAATGTAGTTCCATCAGTTTAAATTTCTTTTTTTTCTTTTTTTTATTTGAGGTTCAGTTTACACCCTTTGATGGTACATGCTGTTAAGGTAGACTATCAGCAAGCATTGAACCTGGCTTAAATCCCTGCTTTTCAACCCTTTAGCTGCCACGGCGATCGCAATCCCTCCAAATCGCCCCTGCAATGAGACTCCAGTGTGATGAGTAGTTGCAATAGTAGTGCTGAGTGACTGAGGCAGAAAGTCAGAAGTGCCATCCTGGTACACTCTTCCTCTAATGCAGCAAGTTGTACAAGCAAACGAGCCCCCCTAGTGGTCAAGTACAGTTCAACACACTCCCCCTTTTACCATTTTACAAACAAAGTTGCACATACAGATGTGCTCAAAAGTTTACATACCCCGGCAGAACTTTTGCTTTCTTAGCCTTTTTTTCAGAGAATATGAATGATAAAAACTTTTTTTCCCCACTCATGGTTAGTGGTTGAGTGAAGCCATTTATTGTCAAACTACTGTGTATTCTCTTTTTAAATCAGGACAACCAAAAACATCCAAATAACCTGATCAAAAGCTCCGTGCTTTCAGATGCTAATTAGATTAGATTAGCTTCTCAAACTACTTGAAGACGTTCTTATCTGATCCCCAAAACAAAACCCTAATTACACGAGCTGTTTACTTGAGATAAATCAAGCATTTTACTGTCTGGCAGCAACAGACACAGACTGACACTGCCTGACCTGTGTGATAACTCACTCTTCTGTATTATCTCATTGAACAAACAGCCCAGGGAGAATTGTTTACAGTTGGTTACTGTAGGAACGAAATAGCATGGAGGTAATAAATTTCACTTGTATCTCTTTAAGGAAAACAGAGGAACATGCAATATATTTGGAAAAGGTCATTTTATTTTGTGTTCCCTACAATTTGAAAGCTATTCTTTGTAGCGAGACAACCCCTTTAATACCGTGTATTGCCCCCTCTAACATCAATGACAGCTTGAAGTCTTTTGTGGTAGTTCTGGATGAGGCTCTTTATTATCTCAGATGGTAAAAGCTGCCCCATTCCTTCATCGCAAAAAGCCTCCATATCCTTATATTCCTGGGTCTGTCCATGCATGAACTGTGCGCTTGATATCTCCCCAGAGTGGCTCAATGATATTGAGGTCAGGAGACAGAGACGGCCCCTCCAGAACCTTCTGCTGTTGTCACTGACAGATCGACTTGGCCTTGTGTTTTAGATCGTTGTCATGTTGGAACGTCCAGTTTACATCCCATGCGCAGCTTCCAGAGGCTTGATAACTGCAAATTTGCCTCCAGTATTTGCTGATATTGGCTGAAATTCATCCTTCCTTCAACTTTGACCAAGTTTCCTGTGCCTTTGTAGCTCACACATCCTGAAAATATCAGTGATCCACCTCAGTGCTTTACAGTAAGAATGGTGTTCCTTTCATCACAGGCCTTGTTGGCACAACTCCAAATGTAACATTTAGGTTAGGTCTACACCGCATCGGACAAAAAAAGTCCCAAAAGCAGCCGTTTTTCCCCCAATGCAGGACTGCAGTTTGTCACGTTGTGTGCAAAAACCACAGTTGCTTCGTTTTTTTGACGTTGCCCATAGAATTGTATGGATAGACACCAAGAAAACTAAAAGCACCGGCGTATTATACATGTTGTATAATACGCTGGCGGCAGATGACGAGTGGAGAAAAGACAAGGTGTGGAGACTACTGTCCTCTATAGTGCCTCACGACCGTAAAGCAGTGCACTGTAGCCACAACCTTAGGGTTGTGGCCAAAAAGTTCTATTTTGGTCTCATCATTCCAAATGACCTGTTCCAGAAGTTTTGAGGCTTGTCTCTGTGCTGTTTGGTGTAGTGTAGGTGAGATACTTTTGGGCATTTGCGCAGTAATGGCTTTCTTCTGGCGACTTGACCATGCCGCCCATTTTCCTTCAAGTGCCTCCTTATTGTGCATCTTGAAGCAGCCGCACCGCTAGTTTTCAGCGAGTCCTGGATTTCAGCTGATGTTATTTGTGGGTTTTTCTTTGCATCCTAAACAATTTTTCTGGCAGCTGTGGCCGAAATTTTTGTTGGGTCTACCGGCCGTGGTTTGGTTTTTACAGAGCCCCTGATTTTCCATTTGTTAATCAGTTTGAACATTGCTGACTGACATTATCAATTCCTTGGATATCTTTTTGTATCACTTTCCTGTTTTATACAGTTCAGCTACCTTTTCTCGTAGATCTGTTGACAATTCTTTTGCTTTCCCCATGATTCACAATCCAGAAACGTCAGTGACTGGATGAAAGATGCAAGAGTCTGTCTGGATCCCAGAAGCTCACTCAGCTTTTATGCACACACATGGATTACAAGCAAACAGGTCACAGGTAAGGACGTTACCTTTAGTAGCCATTCAAACCCATTTGTGTCAACTTCTGTGCATGTTATCAGGCCAAAATCACCAGGGTATGTAAACTACTGATCAGGGTCATTTGGATGTTTTTGTTTGTCATTATGATTTAAATAGAGAAAACACAGTAATTTGACAATAAAAGGCTTCGCCCGACCACCAACGATGAGTGGAAAAAAGTTTGTGCTATCATTCATATTCCCTGAAAAAAGGCCAACAAAAATTCTGCCGGAGTATGTAAACTTTTGAGCACAACTAATTGTTATTGCTGCATCCGCAAGAGTCCGATCTATTAAAATAACATTTATCTGGTATGCTTAACGTAGAAAAAAAATAAATTCCAAATGCCAAAGTTTGGTGGGTTTTTTGGTCATTTTAAGTCACTTGTATCCCAGAATGGTAATTATAAAAAATAAATACACTCCAGTCTACAAAAAGGAAGCCCTCATTCAGGTCCATAGGCAGTTAAATAGTTATTGATCACAGAAAGTGGTGCTGCAGCATGCAGTTAAGAACAGACTTGTATATATATTTTTTTAAAGTACTAAATAATGAAAACCCTACATATTTGCCATCACTGTAATTGTACTAATCTGCACAAAATAGATAACATTTATACCGTAGAGTGAACGTTAAACGCAAAACCCCCACAAAAGTGGTGCAAGTAATTTTTTTCCACATTTTCCCCCATCTTGGAATTTGGAGCCCACATGTATATTGAAAATTGAAGAAGTCATGTCTGTTGTAAAGCATGGAGTAAAAAACATACATGCCAAAAAACGACCCGCCCCAGTTAAAGGGTTGTCTCATGACATTGCTTTAGAGCCAATAGCAGATTCATGCATCCTCTTTTCCTGGTCAGGTTGTGCATGGTTTTATTCTAAGAGCACTGATAGGAGAACAGGCGATATTATCTATAGTGCAAGGAGCTGTAGAGCTCAAAGTAAACAAAGTAGACTTGTTTGGGATAACCACACTGCTCTCAAGATGTGGTGAGGTCATCCCTGCTATCAGATAAAAATATAAGACAAAGCAGAGAAGGGGAGAGTAGGTCGGAAACCTAGAGAAACCTGTGTGCACTCAGAGCTTTGAACATCTATCTCATCTCCTCAACAAAGCCAAAAAATAAAGCAATATATTTGTAAAACTCTTCTTTCATAGGTCCTCTCATGCTGAAAGCGAATCTTTTAGCGAGACAAAACTATACTTGGGATCCAGACAGTTATGTGCAGAAGACCTACAACATAGCAGTATAAGCCAGATCAAGAGTCATGTTTGACATTAGTTAGACTCCATGTCATACATCACACAGATTCATATTCCTCACTACTACATAGTTACACCAGATGACTTGAAATCTTCCCATGTATGCCCAGTGACATTATGAGTCTAAATAGCCATTAGAAAATTTGCCGATCCATTTAGTACAGAGATAAAACCCCGAATGTTCACAGCATGAACACAAACACTAAGCACCATTATGTATGATCCACCAACCACAGCAGTATTAAGAGCCACAGGCAAAGGTTTAGATAAATTGTCTTTATTGTTGAATGTAGCAAACAGTTCAGACCTCAGTGTCCAATCTGCAAAGGAGAAGAAAAAAAGTAGTTAGAGGAAACGCCAGCATTTCAGCAGAATTAGATCACCTGCAATCATTTGTATGATTTTGCACTTATTTTTATTACTGCATGAATAGTTCACTTAACTGGACTTAAGCCACATTTATACTGATTACTACTGTCAATGCAACAAAAACTAACAGGCTGTTCCCACAACAGACTTTGATGGCATATCCTATTGATATCGAATCAAAGTCTGAAAGGTGTAGTCCCACATCTGGGGCCAGCAGCTAGCAGAATGATTGCATCTCTTATCAATATGCCATCAGTGTACCTAAAGGTTTAAAATTGTAGCTCCCAGTTTATCAGTCTGCCTATTTATTTCATGATACAGGCAGGTGATAAAGTCTGTGGCTGTGCAGCAATTCCTGTGGGAGCTGCTATAATGGCAGCCAGTGGTGGTCAAGCAGCTGTGCAGACAGGCAACTGGCTGAATAAAGGTTTATTACCCTTAAAAATCATGTATATTTTTTGGCAAATTTCTTAATGTAGCGAAAGACTCTACAGTGCAGAAGTATATTAGCCAGGACATGTCACATTACACCTGCACTCACTGTGTAGCATTACCGCACCATATATACTGACCTGTTACTCTTCAGACTGCTCAACTGTTCCCTTCTCAGAGACATAGATGCCGTCCAAGAACTTTCGGATATCCTTGTTCTTTACTGTGGTGGCTTGCTGGATCAGGGCAGCTGTAAGCAAAAACTCATTAGTTTAGACCTGTGCCACAGTTATTACTGGAGAATCAATAAAGCAAGACTTGTAGCATTTCAGAACAATTCTTCCACGAAAAATGGACTACAGCTATTTTCTCCTATAAATGACCTTGCCAAGTAAGCCATTGGTCAAAGAATCAGCTTCATGACCTATTCACATTTGGTTTATCAATATTCATACTTGCAGCATGACCAGTTATAGGACTGGCACTGCCACCAAATGCCAATACATAAAGATAAAGTCTAAAATACACTTAGCACCTGCTAAATGATAATCCAGAGAACTATTTTAGAGGCTCACTTTACTCTAGCTTTTTATTTTACCTATGTATTTACAAAAGTTACCAACTTCTATATCAATTAGACCCACAGAATTACAACTGGTATTTTAGCAGGTTATAGTGAAAAACATTACCTAAACCTGATCATAACCAGGAGATGAAACCTGCCTGTCGCAAGCATGAACTAGGACCATACATATGAAAAGATACAGAAATACACACTACATAGGGACTTGAAGGGGTTTTCTCAGCATGCTGCTTCAGAGCCACAGGCCGCTTCAGACTTACGCTGGCTGTGGGTGGCTTAATAGCAGCGATTAGCATAGAGTTCTGTCATTCCCAGCTTTCTTAATTGCAGCGACATGACTGCAGGAAGTTTAATTTAGTGCACAAAACTACACAGCTCAAAAGGGGTGAAAGCCAGTGCTTATGAGCCCTTAGAGAACACTGTTCTTAAAATGCCATCTACCCCGGTGATGTCGCTTCCTGCTCTCAGATGAGAGCAGAGAGGAGGGGAAAGCGGGAGGGTAACCAGAGAAACCTGTGTGCACTCAGAGCAGATACAGTCTCATCTCCTGACCAGGGAAAAATCCAAAGACTAATTTATTTGGTGAATGTCTTGATTTACCATCCCTTATAAGTCAAAAGCCAATCTTTGTAGTGAGAAAACCCTTTTAAAAAACATTTGTCCATCATCACAAAGCTTAGATTAATTATTATTTTTTTTATTTTAGAGCGCCATGGATTCCAGAGTACTGTGCATTCAAGGGGAGTTACATACAAAACAAATGTGGAACAAATACAATGGTGACGATAAATGACTGATACAGAGGGGGAGGGGGAGGACCCTGCCCGCAAAAGCTTACAATCTGCAGATTAGATTGCAACTGCTTTCTCTTCAAAGACCCAACCAGGCTAATTCACCAAACAGCCAGTCAGTACATGAGCCAAGGTGAGATAACTATTAAAAAACAATTGACTCAGCATTTTTGATCCAAACGGATTGACCAAAGAGGTGTGATCACTCATCTGAGCAATGCGCCCTGCATTGTTAATGAGCAGCTCTGCTTAAGCAAGCAGTGTGATTTTCTTTGAGCTTGCAGAAAGAGGGGAAAGTGCTCCAAGTGGTTTAGTCCTTTAGTTTCTGAAGACTGGTGAAAATTTCAGCACCCTTAACTTCAATTTGACATGAAAAATGTTTAGGAAAGGTTTCCCCACTTAGTCAATGGATAGCTTCCCACTTGATCATAATTAATTTTTTCTATTGATATGGGGAATCCCAAAAAAAGCAAATACCCAGCAGAGAAAAAAATGCATTCAAAAGGTGCACACCATTTAAGCCATGATCTGCGTTCTTCACAATTGCATGCCACAGTGCACAACTTACCAGAGTTTGACACAAGCTCAATGTCATTGCCTTCAAGAATCAGCTCATCCTTCTGCGCCTGGGACAGTGAACACATCACACCTACAAGAAAAAAAAAAAAAAAAAAAAAGTGTTCCGTTTAGGCACCGAGATGTACAACACACAAGTCACAATTCTGCAATAGAATATGAAGCAGGAGCTGCCAGCTGCGGAGGCATCCAGTAATGGCATCTTTTCTTTATGCATTGTCCCTGCATTTTCTATTTTCATATGGCAATCCAGTAATATAACATTTTACTTATCCGTGACCTGCAAAGTTGTGTGACATAAGGAACTTCAAAAAGATGTAATGATCAGAACACCATATTGCTTTCCCTTGCAAAAGCTTAAATTCTGCCTAAATATTACTAACCTAAACCTGAAATCATTTACATTTAAAATATGTACTCCCTTCCCATGCATTAGCTACAGCCGGGTTAGAGCAACTATGAATGCCAAGGAACAAAAGTATCCATTTAAAAAAAAAAAAATAAAAAAAAAAAAACGCAATGCTTCTGACAGGAAAACACCTCACATACACTGATCAACTGCATGGACTGTCTCCAGTCTGATCTATGTTAAGCAGATGTACAAACCTTATGAAGGCTCATTCACACATCAGTATTATTTGACCTCACAAAAGTCAATTGGTTACCAGCACAGCTAAATCAACTTTAAAATATGAAAAAAGTTACAATATGGACTAAACATAAAAACAACAAGAACACCATTTATGTTACTTCCATATTTTCATAAGGAAGTGTGGACAAGGCCTGTTTATCAGCACAGTTTCCTCTAGCCAAAGCCCTTAATCAGAACATTGTGACCCCTGAGTATCACTGGTCACAGTCCACAGCAAGAGAGATCTCCTAAACCTAGCATTCCATTATAAGGGCTTGTTCACAGAGAGTATACACTCCATGTTACAAGCGCTTTTAGGATCCATCTTGGGGTCCGCTCTGACGGTCCCCAAGACGGATTTAACAATTAGCAGTGCTATCACTGCTTGCTATGCTGAACACGCATGAGGGATCGCCGCTGCATGTCAGTTCTTTTCAAGACGGAGCCGAGCTTTTGAAACACGCAGCAGCGTTCCCTCATCTGAACGCTGCTAACTGTTTAGATCCGTCTTGGAGATGGAGCAGACCCCAAGACTGATCCCTAAAGCGCTTGTAACACGGAGTGTAAACTCAGTGTGAACAAGCCCTAATAAGCATAAATTAAAGACACGTTTCTAAACCAAACAAAAAATATTTAGGCTATGCCTGCACAGCACTGGCTTATGTTCGACTTTTAAAATGAATTCAGTATTCATAACAAATCACAACCACTGTCACTATTAAACTATTTGTTCCCTTGAGACACGCACATACATGATTGATTCTCATTGCTCTTTTTTTAACTACTTGGGGCTTCGTATAGATCACTGGGGTTTATTCAACACATTATACATCAGTGTTTCTCAACTCCAGTCCTCAAGACCCACCAACAGGTCAAGTTTTCAGGATTTCCTCAGTATAGCACAGGTGATATTATTGTCCATGCATTCTGTTGGAGATCCTGACATAGGGGATATAATTATGGTCAGTGCATTCTGTGAGATCCTGAAAACATGACTTGTTGGTGGGTCTTGAGGACTGGAGTTGAGAAACACTGTTATACATACATATATACACACACACTTCTCTAAATCAGAGGCCAAACATCACATGATTTATAATAATTGGCAACACTAAGCTGGATATCCATATGCGCTGATCAGACCGTTCCCAAGACCAGACTGAATTACAGAAGGAATGACTGGGCAACCAGAACTCATACCCATACCTTGTCTCATGCGCACCCTGCGGATGTACTTTTCACCCAAGAAGTTCCTGATCTCTACGAGTGATCCACTATCCTGAATAACTACGTTGATGGGAAAGTGAGCGTACACAGATCTCATCTTGTAACGAAAGCCCTGTGAGACAAAGACCAGATGTTAATAAAACTAGTGTCACTTACAAAGAGCACTGGTTTAGCGTGCAGGCATCTTTATAGTGGCTATCTAGCACAGGCAAGATTTCATCAACCAGATGTAACAAATACAACGGCTACAACTTTAAAAGGAACCTGTCACATAGGTTATGATCACCGAAGGCAGCATCTGCTAGTGACAGACATGCCGCTTCCCGCTGCCAGAGCCGAGTTCACTTCATTCATGACCTCTTTAGCCATGCTCACCCATTGCTGAATCTGCCTACTAACATGAATTAAGTGGACTCCTCTCCGGCAGCCTCTGTGGCCAACCTTGGTTAAATCTGGACGTTTGTCTTTTTTCATCCGTATTAAGTATGACTAATAAGAGCATTAAAGGGGTTGTCTCACTACATTGATTCATCTTAACGCAGTTCTGTTTTCTTGGTTTCACTTTGAATTCAGGGGCGTTTTTACTGGCTTCCACTAGGCTGCAACAGAAGCCAGGTCTGTAGCTATAGCAATTAGTGCTGGAAGCCTATCATGAGAGATTGAACAGGTCTGTAGCTATAGCGACCTGAGGAGTTGATGCAGCCCATACAAGAGGGGATATCTAGAAATAGGTAGGACACTTAAGGGTGCTTTCACACAGTGCGGTTTTGATGCGTTTTTTGGATGCGTTTTTTGTGCAGGAAGGCACAACAATTAATGCTATACATTGTTGCACAAAAAACGCATCAAAAACGCACCAAAACTGCACCGTGTGAAAGCACCCTAATGGACATATATTGCTAAGTGACTTGTTTTTGTAAGATCCTTAACATAAAAAGCAATCCTTGTAGTGAGGCAACCCCTTTAAGTGCATTACACAAGTGACAGACTGCTGAGTCGTGAGGGCAGCATAACCTGTGACCAGCTCCCTTAAAAGGGGTACTCTTACCTTATATTTATGGAATTCCCAGAGATGCCCTAAATATCTGATCGCTGTGGGAACCAAAAAGTGGGTCCTGCTATATCCACGATCGCTTAGCCATTACTGTAGCTCTCAGACGTGTGGCCACCTCTCTATTCTCTGCCTGAATGTAGTGGCATGTCCATTAACCATTCCTGGCCAGTAGCTAAGGTACTACAATACCAGTGGTAATGAATACCATATATCATTTACATACTACATTTTTTAGTGTAAACTTGTATTCTGCATGTCACATCAAATAGGCCTCGGCAAGCAGTATATTAGGCACGTTACACTTCAGGCAAGACGCAACTTACCAGTGTAACACCCTTGATCATGTTCTGTACATGACTACAAATAGTCCGAACGGTAGCCAGTTCCTTTCTGTTACCCCACCATTTGTCTACACGGAGCTTCCAGAGAAATAACCATGCACAATGTGAATATAGTTTAAAAGATAGCCAAGATTTCGCAAAAACAAAATACCAGGTAAATCGGCCCTATATGACTAATAAGCTGCAATGCGGTCACACTGATGTGCCACAAAGCTACAAAACTTGTCCAGTGGGTGCCTAAGGAAAATAGGCTTCATTTCACAAGCTTCATCAATACTTCCAATAATTTGACACTGGACAGGTTACAGCCCAGTCCCAACAAGACTGAGGGACACAGATGGCAGAGGAATGTCAGCAATGCCACCAATTCCTGCCCTCACCAACATCCCTTCTTAAGGAGCGGTGAGCAGCCACCTTGCAGGAAAGCAGTTGGCTTAACAGCAGATTTCCCTTAAAAGAGAAATACATAAAGGTCTTTAAACGCTTCGTTTGTGTGTTTCTATAAATTGGTGACAGAAGATTAGGTTTGTCCCTGTGGTCTGCCACATGGCGCGACAGATGCCCCCTGTATATTTTGTGGTAGTTTGCCAAGAAACTGTATATTCAAAGCATCAACACGTGCACCACCATGGCTTACATAAGCATAGAACCCCTTTAACTACCAAGTTTAAATTACATCACGACACCCCAGAATATCTGCGGGCACTCAACTTGTGCAGTTAGACAGAAAAATTATAAAAGGTCATTTTTTTTTCTAGTGTCAAGAAGATACGGCAATGGCGAACACACAGTAAATACAGCAGTCTGCTAATGCCCAAAACTTAAAGGGTTTTTTGAGATCTTGGCTGCCTCCACACAACATGGGACAAAATACTCGTCAAATTCCGAAACAAATGAGTGGACCGATTAGTATTTTGATCTGTTTTCATGGATTTTGGTGTTTTATCCCCAATAGATGTGCAGTCAGAAATTGACTCCATCTCTATGGGGCTTTGGACACAGATCTGACAGATGTTGGCACATTTTTTGACCTGCAGAATGAACTTTAGAAGTTTTTTGCAAAAACTGTATTTTTGAAATCCGACCTAAAGAAAATCCGAGTCATGTGGACTACAACTCAGATTTTCAACAGAGGTCTATGGGGGATGGTTTTACAGTCCGATTTCAGTTTTTGGAAACTCAAAGAAGTAAAAATCTGACGGTAAAAGCATGTTGTGTAGACTGGCCCTCTCAGAAAACCCTGGACTGCATCAAAAATAAACCTGTACATCCCTCTCCAGCTGCTACACTAGTGCTGTCACCAGTCGTCACATGTTCATGGCTCACACGACCATGAGCCAGTCCCAGACAGTATGCAACACTGCAAAAAACATTTTAAAAGATCAGTCCCAAAGTGGTTCCAAATAGTAGTAGAAAACCACGGCACACCAATTCTGGTATTATACAAATAATGGAGTATTTTATTTTTCACAAAATAGATAGATGCTGCTTACAAGGAACATTCTGTATAAAGGTTACAGTGATACAATAGATGCCTTAGCATTAGACGTTTCGGCCATAGCCTTTGTCACAAAAGACATCTTAATAGATATGAGGCATAAGGTAGATCAGATAATTATGAATGCATCAGGATGAGAGCAAGATTAGTGCTGGTAAGAGGTGGCACAAAGGTATGAGGTAATCCATAGATGCTTCTGCATGCTTCCTCCTGCTGCTCACAGCCTATACTTGTAATAGCAGCCTTACCTCATACGTTTGTGCCGCCTTTTACCAGCGCTAATTTCGCTCTCATCCTGATACATTCATCATTATCTGATCTACCTTATGCCTCATATCTATTAAGATGTCTTTTGTGACAAAGGCTACGGCCGAAACATCTAATGCTATGGCATCTATTATATCACTGTAACCTTTATACAGAATGTTCCTTGTAAGCAGCATCTATCTATTTTGTGAAAAGTAAAATACTCCATTATTTGTATAATACCAGAATTGGTTTGCCGTGGTTTTCTACTACTATTTGTAAGCTAGTCAATTTTTGACCTTACCACTGAGCACCCACCACATAGGTGTGCGTTACCCTTTATCTTGCTAGCGCAAAGTGGTTCCAGACATGGCCTGAAACAAGTAGACTTGAGCTATAGACATCACTTGTCTAAAAGGATACTGCACACTAACTGCAGAACACCACGTCTCTACCAAGACTCAGTATCACGGTTTAAGGGACCGTCTACCTTTCCTCCCCTCTATATCAACATTCATTCCAGCAATACGTCTACCAGGCTTCTGACTATTGCATGCTGCTGCAGTCACATGGTAACGCCTGACACCACAGCTCAGAATCGAATGCTCCAAACCGTGACCCCAGGCAGTATCAGGTGACTGCCGCAACCAATCAGTGGCTGCAGTGTGCATGTGCCAACCACCGGGAGCAGGAAGACAGAAGGCTGGCAGATGCAGCGCTGGAATTAAGGTACAGGGTAGAACAGTGTTTTCCCAAATCCCGTTCGGGCCCCCCCAAAGGTATGTTTTTTAGGATCTCCCACGAAGCACTGACCAAATTATATCACCTGTGCGATGCACGACCATAAGAACACTGTGCGAATGCCTGACCTATGAACACGTGCGAATGACTGCCTAATTTTATCGCCGTGCCGAAGCATGACCCTAAAATCACCTGAGAATGCACTGCCCTAATGATATCACCGTGCAAAAAGCACTGAAACCTAAAGAAATTACCTGTGCAGAGTGCACTGACCCTAATGATATACCTGTGCGAATGCACTGCCAAATGAATCACCTGTGCAAAAAGCCTGACCCCTAATGATATACCTGTGCGAGTGCACTGACCCTAAAGATATCCCTTGCAGAAAGCACGACCATTTGATTCGCCCGTGCAGAATGCACTGACCTAAATGATATCCCCGTTTCAAATGCATGACCCTTTTATACCCCGTGCAGATGCATGACCAAATGATATCACCTGTGCAGAAAGCCTGCCATAATTTTTATCACCTGTTCAGAATGATGACCATAATGATATCACCCGTGCGATGCACTCCATAAATTACCGTGTGCAGACATGACGCTGCAACAATCAGTGGATTCACCTGTGCCGACGCACGACAAGGAAGATATAACCTGGCAGATGCACTGACATTAAGATATCACTGGGGAGAATTTTCAGTAATGTTCAGCTGCAGCAAATCCCAAAAAGAGGGGGAACATGAAACCCTTAATATTGGATGATCCTGAGATTTTAGTAAGAGAAACATCAGGGTAGAGGATGTAATCACTGTCTTCTATGTCGGCGTGTTCTCGCAGTACTCACCCTCCTCTTCTTCTTGCCCAGTAGGCACAGTTCTACATTGATGTGGTTGAAATTTCTCTGCAAGGTTCCCCTGGGCCCCTTCACAGTAACGGTGCGGCCCCGCAGGAAGATTTCAACTATAAAGAAAGAGAAGTCAGTCAAAAAACACCTTATTAAAGTGATGTAAAACCAGTAGCCTTATAAAGAGATACTCACCCTTGTCAGGGATGTCGACAGTCTGGTTACTGAGAATGGTCTTCATTCTGGAAGAAAGCATAATTCATAGGTAAGGACAAAAGATCTATTAGGGTCAGACTAAGCCAATATACTAGTACAGAACATAGGCATGTAAGCTGTAGACTGGATGCACAGCGCCATATACACAGGAAGGACTTTCATGACTGAACTAAACTTACTGAATCTCAAGTCTCAACCATCACAGCCAAATCGTGAATGACTTGTCCATATCCCAACAGGATCATTACCCATAGAAGCTGAAGCAGGACCTCAATTACATGGAGCTCCCAAACAGGCGCTCCTAAATACTGCACGAAATAACTGCCCAGTGTAAACGCGCCTCTAAAAAGGGCTGTCCAAAGGGGTTTTAAGATATTCAGGCTACTGGAGTCCTAATAAAGACACACTGGCCTAACATCCCACCTCGGTTAAAGCAGCACTGGTTCTACTGACTTCCAGCTGTTGCAGTCCACAAGGCGGCTGCAGCCACTAACTGGTTACATCAATCACCTGCCATTTATGAAATCACTGCTCAACGCTGCTCACTCCCAACTGAGGGCCAACAGCAAGTGACCAGCAACACTCCAGAGAAGACTGACAGCCAGAAGAGAACCAGGGAAGACGTGGACAGCGCTGGAACAGTCGAGAGAGGAGGAGAGGAGGGGTTTTTTATTTTAGCGATAAAACAGTCTACATATATTAACTAAAAATACCCAACAACCCCTCTGCATGGGCACCAGCATCTACACAGCGCTGAGAAGAGGCATTTACTTGTATAAAACCTTCAGATGGAGCCTTCATCCTGCTCAGGGTTCCATCACTGCACGGCCACATGTTACAAGAATCACAATGGAGGGCAGAGGCAGCCGAGCAACATCGCAGGACATCACTACATGTGAGACAGCAGCATAAAGGCAGAGGGACTAGAGCGGTCACTCATGTCCCTCCATACCCCAGCGTGAGCTCCTCTCCAGCCTCCGCTGCCCCTCCTTTCGCCAGCGTGAGCTCCTCTCCAGCCTCCGCTGCCCCTCCATACCCCAGCGTGAGCTCCTCTCCAGCCTCCGCTGCCCCTCCATACCCCAGCGTGAGCTCCTCTCCAGCCTCCGCTGCCCCTCCATACCACAGCGTGAGCTCCTCTCCAGCCTCCGCTGGCCCTCCATAACCCCAGCGTGAGCTCCTCTCCAGCCTCCGCTGCCCCCCCATACCCCAGCGTGAGCTCCTCTCCAGCCTCGCTGCCCCTCCATACCCAGCGTGAGCTCCTCTCCAGCCTCCGCTGCCCCTCCATACCCCAGCGTGAGCTCCTCTCCAGCCTCCGCTGCCCTCCATACCCCAGCGTGAGCTCCTCTCCAGCCTCGCTGCCCCTCCATACCCCAGCGTGAGCTCCTCTCCAGCCTCCGCTGCCCTCCATACCCCAGCGTGAGCTCCTCTCCAGCCTCCGCTGCCCCTCCATACCCACAGTGAGCTCCTCTCCAGCCTCCGCTGCCCCTCCATACCCAGCGTGAGCTCCCTCCAGCCTCCGCTGCCCCTCCATACCCCAGCGTGAGCCCTCTCCAGCCTCCGCTGCCCCTCCATACCCCAGCGTAGCTCCTTCTCCAGCCTCCGCTGCCCCTCCAACCAGCGTGAGCTCCTCTCCAGCCTCCGCTGCCCCTCCATACCCCAGCGTGAGCTCCTCTCCAGCCTCCGCTGCCCCTCCATAACCCCAGCGTGAGCTCCTCTCCAGCCTCGCTGCCCCTCCATACCCCAGCGTGAGCTCCTCTCCAGCCTCCGCTGCCCTCCATACCCAGCGTGAGCTCCTCTCCAGCCTCCGCTGCCCCTCCATACCCCAGCGTCAGCTCCTCTCCAGCCTCCGCTGCCCCTCCATACCCAGCGTGAGCTCCTCTCCAGCCTCCCTGCCATCCAATAACCCCTAGCGTGAGCTCCTACCCTTCCAGCTCCGATGCCCCTCCATAAGTCCCCCACGTGAGAGCTCCTCTCCACCTCCGCGTGCCCCTGCTATACCAGCGTGGGGGGAGCTCCTCCCAGACTCCGCCTGCCCCTCCCATACCCCCAGCGTGAGCTCCTCCCAGCCTCCGCTGCCCCTCCCAAAACTACCCAAGCGTGAAGCTCCTCTCCACCCTACCCCCGCTCCCCCCCATACCCAGCGGGCTCCTTCCACCACCGGCCCCTCCAAAACCCCACGTGAGCTCCTCTCCAGCCCCCGTGGCCCTCCTACCCCAGCGTGAGCTCCTCCCCCACCGCGGCCCTCCTACCACAGGGAGCCCCTTCCACCCCGCCTCGCCCCCCCCCCTACCACGGGAGCCCTCTCCACCCCGCTGGGGCCCCCATACCCCAGCTGAGCCCTCCCAGCCTTTTCCCCTGCCCCCCCCCCCCAACCCCCCGTGACCCCCCTCCCCCCTCCCTGCCCCCTCCTACCCCCGGTGAGCTCCCTTCCCGCCTCCGCTCCCCTCCAAAAACCCCCGTGAGGCCCCTCTCCAGCCTCCCCTGCCCCCCAAACCCAGCGGGCTCCTCCCCAGCCCCCGTGCCCCTCCAATACCCCAGCGGGGCTCCTCTCCACCCCCTGCCCCTCCAACCCCCCGCGTAGCTCCTCTCCACCACCGTGGCCCTCCATACCCCCCGTGAGCCCTCTCCACCACCCTGGCCCCCCATAACCCCCCGCGTGAGCTCCCCCTCCCGACCCCTGGCCCTCCCTACCCCAGCGTGAGCTCCTTCCCCCACCCTGGCCCTCCAACCCCAAAGGGGAGCCCCCCCACTCCGCTGGCCTCCATACCACAGCGTGAGCTCCCCCAGCCCCGCTGCCCCCATACCACAGTGTGCTCCTCTCCCAGCCTCCGCTGGCCCTCCAAACCCCGTGAGCCCCTTCCCCCCGCTGCCCCTCCATCCCCCAGTGTGAGCTGCTCTCCAGCCTCCGCTGCCCCTCCATACCCCAGTGTGAGCTCCTCTCCAGCCTCCGCTGCCCCTCCATACTCCAGTGTGAGCTCCTCTCCAGCCTCCGCTGCCCCTCCATACCCCAGTGTGAGCTCCTCTCCAGCCTCCGCTGCCCCTCCATACACCAGTGTGAGCTCCTCTCCAGCTACTGCCCCTCCATACTCCAGTGTGAGCTCCTCTCCAGCTACTGCCCCTCCATACCCCAGTGTGAGCTCCTCTCCAGCTACTGCCCCTCCATACCCCAGTGTGAGCTCCTCTCCAGCCTCTGCTGCCCCTCCATACCCCAGTGTGAGCTCCTCTCCAGCCTCCGCTGCCCCTCCATACCCAGGTGAGCTCCTCTCCAGCCTCCGCTGCCCCTCCATACCCCAGTGTGAGCTCCTCTCCAGCCTCCGCTGCCCCTCCATACCCCAGCGTGAGCTCCTCTCCAGCCTCCGCTGCCCCTCCATACCCCAGCGTGAGCACCTCTCCAGCCTCCGCTGCCCCTCCAAACCCCAGCGTGAGCTCCTCTCCAGCTACTGCCCCTCCATACCCCAGTGTGAGCTCCTCTCCAGCCACTTCCTCTGCATACACAAGTGGAAGCTGCTCACTAGAGAGCTTATACACCATAAAGCCCCCTATCCCTCTGAAGCCCCCTCTATCACAAGGTCCAATGTTACACACACAGAAGCCACAGACGTAACCCTGCCATAAGCCAGCGCGCCCCGGCAGCTATAGGCCCGACTAGGGGAGGGGACATTCTCACACAGACATCCACAACTAAGGAGCGGACTGCAAGCCAATACACCATCCATCACTGCCGGGGAACCCTTCCGAAGCAGCCCGTCACGCCATCTCACGCAGAACACACTGCTAAAACCAGGATGGATACAGATTCCAAAGCCAAAACCTCCGCGAGCGCCATCTCCTCACCTCGCTGCTGACAGAGGAAAGGGGAGGGATGTGTCGTCATCACGCTTATATAGTGCCGGCGACGCTCACCTCAAGACCGCCTACAGGACAGCGTGAACAACGCAGTCACGATCAATCCATGGCCGATGTCATAGAACGCTGTGTATCCCGTAATAATGTACAGAAACACATAGTATAAAATGGAAAGAAATATCTCAGGCATAAAGTGATGACGGGTCATAAGGTGAGCGCTATGGCCAGAGCGGCAAACAGCGACCTATTTCTATTTAATAATGAGCTGCAGCAGGCTTTTCTTACGGGTGCCTGCGAGGGTCAGTGAGTGCTCAGGCTGGACTAATCGATCGCAGATAATCTATGTGCCCTTACGGAGCTGCTGCCAGAGTGTACAGAGCGGGATGAGGCTGCTCGGGCTGAAGAAGGGCGGAGAGCTGCTGCGGGTGGCAGGGGTGAGAGAGCGGCTGCTACACGTAATGCACTTATTGGGTAGAATAGGTGCAGTCTATTAACGTGTACTGTGCAGGGTTATCTGTGCTATGGGTCAGGGGCACAACATATGTCATAGTGTTCCTCTCCCAGGGGCCGCAGGAAATCTTCCTCTCTATTGTAAATGCATAAACTGGCTAAGAGGTGTTGGCTCCACTTTAGGGAATTCCAGAGATCAGAATGGGGTCCCCTGCTCTTTACTCCAGACAGAGGATATGAGGCGACTATTTTCATTGCAGTTTTGGGGATTACAGAAGTGACTGCTTCACAACTATAACTAAAGAGAGCACTATATATATATATATATATATATATACTATATATTATTATTATATATATATATAATCTCATTTTCTCCTCTCTGGGGTCTAAACTCTATCGGGCATTTTTATCACACCGCCCAACCGTAACTATTTTTGACCCATGTACCCCTGTCCCTCTTTTGGGCATATTAGATAAACTTGCATTAATAATATTACTCTATTGCCTCCAAAAAAGCATCTCTTTGGTTCCTAATAGCCTATTGAGCTACATTGTATATGTTATTGAATATGTTTTGTAATTTTGACCATAAAAATTTCTATAGTTGGACTTTTATAGACTAGTTTATAAATAAAAAGTGATCGAAGGATACACAGTGCTCACCAAAACAGGGCCAGTCATACACAGTGCTCACCATAACAGTGCCCACCATAACAGTGCCCACCATAACAGTGCCCACCATAACGTTGCCCACCTAACAGTGCCCCCACCATAAACAGTGCCCACCGTAAAACAGTGCCCACCATAACAGTTGCCCACCATAACTGCGCCAGCCTACAAGTGCTCACCATAAAAAGCGCCAGCCATACACATTGCTCACCATAACAGCGGCCAGACGTACACAGTGACTCACCATTAACAGCGCCAGCCATACACTGTGCTCACATAAAGGGCCAGCCATACACAGTGCATCACAATATCAGGGCAGCCAATTACACAGTGCTCACCATAACAGGGCCAGCCATACACAGTGCTCACCATAACAATGCCAGCCATACACAGTGCTCACCATAACAGGGCCAGCCATACACAGTGCTCACCATAACAGGGCCAGCCATACACAGTGCTCACCATAACAGGGCCAGCCATACACAGTGCTCACCATAACAGGGCCAGTCATACACAGTGCTCACCATAACAGGGCCAGCCATACACAGTGCTCACCATAACAGGGCCAGCCATACACAGTGCTCACACCATAACAGGGCCAGTATAACAGTGCTCACCATAAACAGGGCCATGTCATACACATGTGCTCACCATAAACAGGGCCAGTCATACACCGTGCTCACCATAACCAGCGCCAGCCCACAGCCATACACAGTGCTCACCATAACAGCGCCAGTCATACACAGTGCTCACCATAACAGGGCCAGTCATACACAGTGCTCACCATAACAATGCCAGCCATACACAGTGCTCACCATAACAGTGCCAGCCATACACAGTGCTCACCATAACAATGCCAGCCATACACAGTGCTCACCATAACAGGGCCAGCCATACACAGTGCTCACCATAACAGTGCCAGCCATACACAGTGTCACCATAACAGCTCAAGCAATACACAGTGCTCACCATAACAGGGCCCAGTCATACACCGTGCTCACCATACAGCGCCCAGTCATACACAGTGCTCACCATAACAGGGCCAGCCATACACAGTGCTCACCATAACAGGGCCAGCCATACACAGTGCTCACCATAACAGGGCCAGCCATACACAGTGCTCACCATAACAGGGCCAGCCATACACAGTGCTCACCATAACAGGGCCAGCCATACACAGTGCTCACCATAACAGGGCCAGCCATACACAGTGCTCACCATAACAGGGCCAGCCATACACAGTGCTCACCATAAACAGGGCAGCCATAAACAGTGTCACCATAACAGCGCAGACCATCACAGTGCTCTCCATAACAATGCCAGCATACACATTGCTCACCAAAACAATGCCAGCCATAACACAGTTGCTCACCATAAACAGGGCCATGCATACACGAGTGCTCACCATAACAGTGCCAGCCGTACACAGTGCTCACCATAACAGGGCAGCCACCCCCCCCCTCCCCTCCCCTACCACCCCACCCCCCCCTTATGCCGCACACGCTCTCAGGCACAGTTCCTCCCACCCAGTGCTCACCATCCAACCCCTGCCTGCGTACAAGTGCTAACATTAACAGGGCAAGCAATACACTACAGTGCTCACATACAGGGCCAGCCATAAACTGTGATCACCATAACAGCCTAGCTGTACACTCAGTGCTCACTTACACAATACCAGCCAGACAACAGTGCCCTTCCACCTCCATAACAGGGCCAGTCATACACAGTGCTCACCATAACAGGGCCAGCCATACACAGTGCTCACCATAACAGGGCCAGCCATACACAGTGCTCACCATAACAGTGCCAGCCATACACAGTGCTCACCATAACAGTGCCAGCCATACACAGTGCTCACCATAACAGGGCCAGTCATACACAGTGCTCACCATAACAATGCCAGCCATACACAGTGCTCACCATAACAATACCAGCCATACACAGTGCTCACCATAACAATCTCCATACACATGCTACCATTCAACTAGTGCCAGCCATACACAGTGGCGCAACATAACAGCAGCCAGCCATACACTGCTGCACAACCCATACATAGTGCCATCCACACACAGTGCTCACCCATAACAGCGCCAGTCATACACAGTCTTCACCATAACAGCGCCAGTCATACACAGTGCTCACCATAACAGCGCCAGTCATACACAGTCTTCACCATAACAGGGCCAGCCATACACAGTGCTCACCATAACAGGCAGTAGATACACAGTGCTCACCATAACAATACCAGCCATACACAGTGCTCACCATAACAGTGCCAGCCATACACAGTGCTCACCATAACAGGGCCAGCCATACACAGTGCTCACTACAACAATACCAGCCATACACAGTGCTCACTACAACAATACCAGCCATACACAGTGCTCACCATAACAGCACCAGCCATACACAGTGCTCACTACAACAATACCAGCCATACACAGTGCTCACCATAACAATGCCAGCCATACACAGTGCTCACCATAACAGCGCCAGCCATACACAGTGCTCACCATAACAGGGCCAGCCATACACAGTGCTCACCATAACAGGGCCAGCCATACACAGTGCTCACCATAACAGGGCCAGTCATACACAGTGCTCACCATAACAGTGCCAGCCATACACAGTGCTCACCATAACAGTGCCAGCCATACACAGTGCTCACCATAACAATGCCAGCCATACACAGTGCTCACCATAACAATGCCAGCCATACACAGTGCTCACCATAACAGCGCCAGCCATACACAGTGCTCACCATAACAGGGCCAGCCATACACAGTGCTCACTACAACAATACCAGCCATACACAGTGCTCACCATAACAGGGCCAGCCATACACAGTGCTCACTACAACAATACCAGCCATACACAGTGCTCACCATAACAGGACCAGCCATAACACAGGTTGCCTCACCATTAACAGTGCCAGCCTTACATCAGTGCATCAAACTTAACAGGGCCCAGTCTACCACAGTGCTCACCATAACAATGACAGCCAGCACCTGTGCTCACCATAACAATACCAGCCATACACAGTGCTCACCATAACAGCGCCAGCCATACACAGTGCTCACCATAACCATGTGACAAGCCGATTTAAACGGGCCTCACATAAACAATGGCCCGCCATAACAGTGCTCTCCATAAACAGGGCCACCATAACAGTGCTCTCATAAACGGCGCAAGCCATACTCAGTGCTCACCATAACAGCGCCAGCCGTACACAGTGCTTCACCATAGCATGCAGCCATAAACAGTGCTCAACCATAAACTGGGGCAGCCATTCAACAGTGCTCACATAACACGGCCAGCCATACACAGTGCTCACCATAACAGGGCCAGTCATACACAGTGCTCACCATAACAATGCCAGTCATACACAGTGCTCACCATAACAGTGCCAGCCATACACAGTGCTCACCATAACAGCGCCAGCCATACACAGTGCTCACCATAACAGGGCCAGCCATACACAGTGCTCACCATAACAGGGCCAGCCATACACAGTGCTCACCATAACAGTGCCAGCCATACACAGTGCTCACCATAACAGGGCCAGTCATACACAGTGCTCACCATAACAATGCCAGCCATACACAGTGCTCACCATAACAGGGCCAGTCATACACAGTGCTCACCATAACAGGGCCAGTCATACACAGTCTTCACCATAACAGGGCCAGCCATACACAGTGCTCACCATAACAGAGCCAGCCATACACTGTGCTCACTACAACAGGGCCAGCCTACACAGTAGCTCACCATTAACTGGGCCAGCCTTACACAGTGCTCCACCATAACAGTTCCAGCCATACACAGGTGCTCACCATTAAGTTCCAGCCATTACACAGTGATCACATAACAGTGAGCCATACACCCAGTGCTCACCATAACAGGGCCCAGCATACACACTGCCTCACATAACAGGGCAGTCACTACACAGTGCTCAACATAACAATGCCAGTCTTACACAGTGCTCACGATAAACAATACCAAGCCCTATTCCACAGTGCTCACCAATAACAGGGCCAGTCATACACAGTGCTCACCAGATAACAATGCAAGCCTACTCAGGTGTCACCATAACAGTGCCAGCCATACACAGTGCTCACCATAACAATGCCAGCCATACACAGTGCTCACCATAACAGGGCCAGTCATACACAGTGCTCACCATAACAGTGCCAGCCATACACAGTGCTCACCATAACAGGGCCAGTCATACACAGTGCTCACCATAACAGGGCCAGTCATACACAGTGCTCACTACAACAATACCAGCCATACACAGTGCTCACCATAACAGACCGCATTCCCACAGTGCTCACTACAACATTACCAGCCACAATACACAGTGGCTCACCATAACTGGGCCAAGCCATAACTGTGATCCACAATAACAGGACTGCCATACACAGTGCTCTCATAACAATGCCAGCCATACACGTTGCTACCATAACAGGGCCAGCCATTTAACGTGCTCACCATAACAGTCCAGCCTACACAGTGCTCACCATAACAGTGCCAGCCATACACAGTGCCCACCATAACAGTGCCAGCCATACACAGTGCTCACCATAACAGGGCCAGACATACACAGTGCTCACCATAACAGGGCCAGACATACACAGTGATCCTCACCATAACAATGCCAAGTTCATTACTCAGTGCTCACCATAACAATACCAGCCATACACAGTGCTCACCATAACAGTGCCAGCCATACACAGTGCTCACCATAACAATGCCAGCCATACACAGTGCTCACCATAACAGGGCCAGTCATACACAGTGCTCACCATAACAGGGCCGTATACTACAAGTGCTCACCCATTACAGGGCCAGTCATACACAGTGCTTCAAATAACAGGGGCCAGCCATACAACAGTGCTAACATAACAGCGCCAGTATACACAGTGCTCACGCCATATCAGGGCCCAGCATACACAGTGCTCACCAAAACAGCGCCAAGCCATACACAGTGATCACCATAACTCAATGCCAGTATAACACAGGGCTACCATAAAACAGGGCCAGTCATACACAGTGCTCACCATAACAGGGCCAGTCATACACAGTGCTCACCATAACAGGGCCAGCCATACACAGTGCTCACCATAACAGGGCCAGCCATACACAGTGCTCACCATAACAGGGCCAGCCATACACAGTGCTCACCATAACAGCGCAAGACAAACACAGTGCTCACCAAAACAATGCCAGACATACACAGTTGCTCACCATAACTGCGCCAGGCCACAGACACAGTGCTCACCATAACTGTGCTGTCATTACACAGTGCTACCCATCACAGGGCCAGCCATACACAGTGCTCACCATAACAGGGCCAGTCATACACAGTGCTCACCATAACAGGGCCAGCCATACACAGTGCTCACCATAACAGGGCCAGCCATACACAGTGCTCACCATAACAGGGCCAGCCATACACAGTGCTCACCATAACAGCGCCAGCCATACACAGTGCTCACATAACAGTGCCACCATACACAGTGCTCACCATTACAGGGCAGCCATACCAAGTTGCTCGCCATACACAGGCCAGCCATTACACAAGTGCACCGCCAAACAGAAGGCCAGCCATACACAGTGCTCACCATAACAGTGCGAGTCATACACAGTGTCACATTTACAGGGCCAAGCCATACACAGTGCTCCACAATAAAAGGGCCAGCCATACCTCAGTGCCACCATACCAGTGCCATCAGAGGAAGGTGGTTGTCTAATGATAAATAATACTTTCTGAAGTATGAGGACAGAGATGAAGCATGTTTGTGTCCTGATAAGAGTGGGGGGGGGGGGGGTGAGGATGTGCACCCCTGCTATGGATGTGTGTATTAATATACTGTCCTGGTTCATGATGTGTCTCATTATATAGGATGTGTGTGTTATATTTAAGGGGTGTTTACACCATACAGTTCAAAGGCATATCTATAGGATTTGTCACCAAAGTCTGATAGTCCCACCTCTGGAACGGACTCCCGAAAGGTATGGCTCGGAATGGAGATACAGATAGTCCAAATACTGAGAATCCAGCACGACCCCAGAGTAGACTTGATAAAATCATCCAAAAATGTATTTCAATATATTCAATAAAAGGCAAAAAATCTATATGCACACATGATCTCGTTTGCAAGAGTGGTATACAGAGATACTGGGTACTGTACACTGACGCGTTTCGGGCTAAAGAGATAGTGTGCCCCCTACTCATAGCGATGACAAAGGGAACTGCTATGTTTTATATTTATATACTTGTTGTTAATTATAAATTATATTGAAATACATTTTTGGATGATTTTATCAAATCTACTCCGGGGTCGTGCTGGCTTCTCAGTATTTGGACTACCTGTATCACCTTTGCTGTCGGCTTGGGCAGATTTCCAGGCACAGTGCACTTTTGGAGGAGCTGGCTTCACTACATCTCTACAAGTAAGTACGTTCATGGCTCGGAATGGAGAGCCTGTTGCACTTTAGCAGTGTATTCTGAAGATGCACAACACCCATCTTGCAGGCAGCAATGTTGTTTTTGATTTTTTGCATTGTATTTTTAGGTGTTTAGCTTGTCCTATCAGATGATGTTTTATAAACTTTTTGATCTTCATCAAAAATGATGCTTGATGCTTATTTCCATCCATTTGTGTGGATCTACCTGCAGAAGTTCTATGTATTTTTTCTGAATATGACCTGTTGGGGTTTGCTTTTGTTAGGTGTGGGATAAAATAGGCTGAAGGTCATTCATGTTAAAGGGGTTGAATCACTCATTATAGCAATACCTGGCACAACCTCCCACAACAGTAACAGCCTGATTGTTGGGCTTCTGAATTTGAGTTATAAATAGTGGGTCAGTCTCATGAAGACAAACCCCCAAAAAATATTTGTGCACAAATGGCAAAAAAATATTTCTGTCCACGATAATTGGTTGGCACATTTATCTTCTTAAAGCGGCATTCCCATTCCTGGCATATCAAAAGTGTGTACAATAAAGAATGGGGATCTCCTAAGTGTGCTCCACTGTACCTGAAATAGACAGAGAGAGGCGCACATGCATGGTCACCTATCTGTTCTGTGCAGCCATTGCACAAGTGAGGACAGGGAGTTTGGAGACCCTCATTCTTGAGATAGGTGTGGATTCAAGTGGCGTCTCTATCCTGTCACTATGCCAGAAATATCTATGTTGAAAAAAATCAGTTCATGTTTGCATCATATATTAGACATCTGCTTGTATATTATTATTTTTTTCATATACTCAGATGTAGCCTGTGATGGTCCTGTAGCACTTACAGGGCAAACTGATGCCAGATTTTCCATAATGTTTAACAGACATTAAAACAAAAAAAAATATACATATATGTACACACAACAGTTCTTCAACATACAATGTCAATTGGTTTTGGAACGGCCATTGTATGTTGAGACCATAACTCTATAGAAAACTGGTGACTGGTTCTAATACTTCAAAAGGCCACCAACATAATGCAAAATAAAGGTTAAAGAAAATGAAGCAGATACTAATCCAGATAAAACAAAATCACTCCTTATGTTGAGGATAGGAGGTTCATGTATTTTATGCACAATGTACCAGAAAAAAAATAAAATGGAGCCCTCAACTGCTGCCCAAAGGAGCCGCTCATCCTGGCACATGTAAGAGCAGTCCAGGACATGTAGTTCCACACCGGAGTATAGAGAGGAGCTACTAGACCACCAATCACTGCATGCACCTCACTAATACATGTAAGAGCAGTACAGGACATGTAGTACTGTACTGTAGAGAAGGGCTACTAGACCATCAATCACTGCATGCACCTCACTAATACATGTAAGAGCAGTACAGGACATGTAGTACCGCAGTGTACTGTAAAGAGGAGCTACTAGACCATCAATCACTTCATATACCTCTCTAATGCATGTAAGAGCAGTACAGGACATGTACATAACACTGTACTGTAGAGAGGAGCTACTAGACCATCAATCACTGCATGTACTGCACTAATACATGTAAGAGCAGTACAGGACATGTAGCACCGCACTGTATTGTAGAGGCTCTACTAGACCATCAATCACTGCATGCACTGCACTAATACATGTAAGAGCAGTACAGGACATGTAGTACTGCACAGTACTGTAGAGATACACTACTAGACCACCAATCACTGCATGACCCTCACTCATACATGTAAGAGCATTACAGGACATGTAGACAGCCAATCATTTCATGTACTGTAGAGAGGCGCTACTAGACTGCCAATCACTGCATGTACCTCACTAATGCATGTAAGAGCAGTACAGGACATGTAGTACTGCACTGTAGAGAGGAGCTACTAGACCATCACTGCATGCACCTCACTAATACATGTAAGAGCAGTACAGGACATGTAGTACCACACTGTATTGTAGAGAGGAGCTACTAGACCATCAATCACTGCATGCACCTCACTAATACATGTAAGAGCAGTACAGGACATGTAGTACCGCACTGTACTGTAGAGAGGCGCTACTCGACCATCAATCACTGCATGCACCTCACCAATACATATAAGAGCAGTACAGGACATGTAGTACTGCACTGTGCTGTACAGAGGCGCTACTAGACCATCAATCACTGCATGTACCTCACCAATACATATAAGAGCAGTACAGGACATGTAGTACCGCACTGTACTGTAGAGAGATGCTATAGATCGCCAATCACTGCATGCACCTCACTAATACATATAAGAGCAGTACAGGACATGTAGTACCGCACTGTACTGTAGAGAGGTGCTACTAGATCCCATATCACTGCATGTACCTCACTAATACATGTAAGAGCAGTACAGGACACGTAGTACTGCACTGCACTGTAGAAAGGCGCTACTAGACCACCAATCACTGCATGCACATCACTAATGCATGTAAGAGCAGTACAGGTCATGTAGTACCGCACTGTACTGTAGAGAGGGGCTATAGACCTCCAATCACTGCATGCATCTCACTAATACATGTAAGAGCAGTACAGGACATGTAGTACTGCACTGCACTGTAGAGAGACACTATAGACCGCCAATCACTGCATGCACCTCACTAATACATGTAAGAGCAGTACAGGACATGTAGTACTGCACTGCACTGTAGAGAGGCACTACTAGACCACAAATCACTGCATGTATTGCACTAATACATGTAAGAGCAGTAGAGGACGTGTAGTACCACACTATACTGTATAGAGGCGCTATAGACCTCCAATCACTGCCTGCACCTCACTAATACATGTAAGAGCAGTACAGGACATGTAGTACTACACTGTACTGTAGAGAGGCGCTACTAGACCGCCAGTCACTGCATGCAACTCACTAATACATGTAAGAGCAGTACAGGACATGTAGTACCACACTGCACTGTAGAGAGACACTATAGACCACCAATCACTGCATGCACCTCACTAATACATGTAAGAGCAGTACAGGACATGTAGTACTGCACTGCACTGTAGAGAGGCACTACTAGACCACCAATCACTGCATGTACTGCACTAATAAATGTAAGAGCAGTACAGGACGTGTAGTACCACACTATACTGTATAGAGGCGCTATAGACCTCCAATCACTGCCTGCACCTCACTAATACATGTAAGAGCAGTACAGGACATGTTTTTTACTACACTGTACTGTAGAGAGGCGCTACTAGACCACCAGTCACTGCATGCACCCACTAATACATGTAAGAGCAGTACAGGACATGTAGTACCGCACTGTGCTGTAGAGAGGAGCTACTAGGCTGCTAATCACTGCATGCACCTCACTAATACATGTAAGAGCAGTACAGGACATGTAGTACCGCACTGTGCTGTAGAGAGGAGCTACTAGGCTGCTAATCACTGCATACACTGCACTAATACTGTACAGAGGTTTTACAAGTAAAATGTTCATGATAATTGGTTGGATCTTCCAGTCAGTCACAGTCAACATACAATATCACAAGAAAGACCATTGTATGTTTAAAATATTGTATCCTGAGGCCACTGTGACTGAGGGACCACTGTAAATGCTCATATATATTATAATGGTATCCATCATATCCGTACCGAGTTGCTCTGTGTCTGAACAAGACAAAAGCATAACATTGTATAATGTTTTCTGTTCTAGTTGGCTGAGTACCACACGTCATACAGAGTGTTTGCTGGATTATCAGATGAAAAGAAAGACCTCATTCAAAATGGACCAGACTTAAAAGATTTTATATCTGGAGACCTGACCGATAAAAATGTGTGGTCAGACTATAAGGGCAACCTGAAGCGCCAGAAGGGAGAAAGGTATAACCCCCTACTTGTGTAATAGCTCATCTAGGTTGGGTCTTCGGGAGAGTTTCTATTCCTTTTCCTGTAGCTGAACATTGCTGGGGCGGTTGCAATAAAATCTGCATGGTAATTGAGTGGTATTAAAGGGGTTGTCTCACTACATTGATTCCTCTTACCTCAGTCCTGTTTTCTTGGTTTCATTTTGAATTCAGGAGTGTTTACTGGCTTCCACTAGGCTGCAGTAGAAGCCAGGTCTGTAGCTATAGCAACCAGTGCTGGAAGCCTATCAGGAGAGATCACACAGGTCTGTAGCTATAGCAACCTGAGGAACTGATGCAGCCCATAGAAGAGGGGATATCTCTGAATAGTTAGGACACTGTTAATGGACAAATATTGCAAAGTGACTTGTTTTTGCAAGATCTTTAACATAAAAAGCAATCCTTATAGTGAGACAACCCCTTTAAGCAAATTGATAACTGAAGCTTCCAGCTCTTCGCAGTTTTGAGTGAGTTGGGGATTGTTGTCTGCTTCTTCAGCTTGGTTTTCACAGGATTTGTTACCAGACTGCCTTAAAGGGGTTGTCTCACTAGAAAGACTACTTTTTATGTTAAAGATTTTGCAAAAACAAGTCACTTTGCAATATGTGTCCATTAACAGTGTCCTACCTATTCCTAGATATCCACTCTTGTATGGGCTGCATCAGCTCCTTAGGTCGCTATAGTAACAGACCTGTTTGATCTCTCCTGATAGGCTGCCAGCGCTGGTTGCTGTAGCTACAGACCTGGTGTTCTCAGCAGTTTGTCACTGCAGGCCAGTAGTAACCAGTAAACACAGCCCTGAGTTCAAAAATGAAACTGATAAAATAGGACTGAGGTAAAATGTATTGGTGTAGTTAGACAACCCCTTTAATTATGTTAGAACACAGGTATCAAATACATGGCCGGCCACCTCATTTTATGCGGAACAGCAAAAGAGGTTCATGTAGTTAAAATTTATACAGTCTTACAGTAACATTCGGTCCCTTGAGGGCGACCATCTGGCTCATGTGGCCTTTGGTGAAAAATAGCCTGACACTCCTATATTAGAAGAGCCATAAGAAGTCATAAAGATTAAAATTATGTTCTCTAATAAAAAGTTCTGCAAATGTTGACATATACATAGTATTTCTATTCATGTTGTCTGTCAGGTAATAGTAAGATTTCCTAAAATTGTCTCCAGTCTAGACAGTCCTCTGGACCCCATATGATATATATGGATTACCTAGACTGGCAAATTGTAGCAAACTTACACTATTGGTTCTGTAGGGGCCCGTCTACACAACATACTTTTATCGTAATTTTTTTATGAGGTTTCAAGTTTTCAAGAAAGCAATAGTTCAATTGTAACAGCATCCCCATAGACCTCAGCTGAAAATCCGAGTGACTCGGGTTTTCAATATTTTGAAAAACTGCCAAAAATTTGGAACATGTTCATTCTTTTCATTGGATTTTTTAGCAAAAAATTCATCCTAACATTGGATCCACATTCATAGCCCCATAGAGAGAAATGGGACTCATTCTCTGAATGCAAATCTGGCAGGAAAAAAAAGGACCACGCAATTTTCGGATTCGGAATCCGACAAGTATTTTATCCATTGTCGTGTGGACGCAGCTTAAATGTTTTGCAGGATTTGGGTGTCAGCAAAAATTATTCAATTTCCGATCAGCAAATACACGTCTTTTAAATGAATTGAAAAACACCATTTGTATTGTACTGTGCTATGGTCTTCAGATAGCATGTATGCTGAAAATCTGCAAAATGTGAACAAGGCCTTAGTACCATTTACGCAAAAAATTATTTTTATTTAACTTTTTATAAACTTTAAAATGTTCCCCCAATTATAAAACCGCTTTTCATAAATCAACTGTACAAGCAGAAATAAACTTTATAATATATCGTATTAGAGAAAAATGCCTCTTTTAGCTTTCTCCCCTTCTCCCCTTCTGCATTGTAATCTATTGAGAAGAAATGGAGAGAAAGTAAAAGCTTGAGCGTCTCATGCACACAAGGAGTGGCATAAAATACATCAAACAGCAGTAAGGCGCAGTATAGCTGTGAGTCCAGCTCTGAGGTGAGATAAAACACTTACTTTACAGCCAATACAAACTCCTGCCTCTCCCCCTCCACTCTCAATCGACTTCTGTGGGCAGATGTAACCTGAGCTTTTAGTGAGGCTGTCTCGTGCACACAAGGAACTGCATAAAATACATCAAACAGCAGTAAGGAGCAGTATAGCTGAGAGTCCAGCTCTGAGGTGAGATAAAACACTCACTATACAGCCAATACAAACTCCTGCCTCTCCCCCTCCACTCTCAATAGACTTCTGTGGGCAGATGTAACCTGAGGTTTTAGTGAGGAGATTGGTCATTTATGACTGGATAAACAGATAAGAAAGCAGGAGACTTAAAGGAAAGGAGGCTGATGGAAAAAAGGGAAGCATTTTTCTCCAATAAGATATATTACAGAATTTCTTTTTTATTTTGCTTGTTCTGTTGATTTTTGGAAAGTTATCTTATAACTGGAGGTGCACTTCAAGTACTTTTCATAAATTTTTCAGATTACGGCTCCCTCCTTGGGCAAAAACTGAGATTCCAATGGGCAAAAATTACAATAAACTGAAAAACACATTAAGAAGCCTTAATCTTCACACTGTAAGTATAAAAATAAGAGATTTTTCCTATACAGTAAAAATACATATACACCTGATTACTACATAACCAGGCAGATTTGCTGCTCAAGACTTGAGAGAGCCAAGGATGCACGAATTGTGGTGGTAGTGTAGTGGTTATATTGGCTGACAACTTCTTTTTATTCAGCTGTTTTTTTTTCTTTTTTGGGAAAAAATATTTTTATTTTCTATGAATTTTTGATGCAATATGGGAAATGGGTGAGGATATACATAGTCTCTAAATGATTGTCTTTGTTGCATAGGTATGTGAAGAAGCTCGATGCCCCAACATTGGAGAGTGCTGGGGTGGGGGAGAGTATGGAACTGCTACTGCAACAATCATGGTAAGTAAATGTGTAAAGCAAGTGCCCCATCTGTATCTCATCTGTCACAGCCTTTAAACAGTAACCTTACATATATGATTTTTCGGTGATGCCTAAAGTAATCTCATCAGGTATTCTCTTGTTCTATTTTCAGTTAATGGGAGACACTTGTACCCGGGGCTGTCGCTTCTGTTCAGTGAAAACGGCTAAAAAACCTCCACCTCTAGATCCTGATGAGCCATACAATACAGCAAAAGCCATAGCAGACTGGGGACTGGACTACGTGGTGCTGACGTCTGTGGACAGAGATGGTTGGTATGCGCCATGTGACTGTACTGCATGTTACTTTGAGACTCTCGGTTCACATATTTTGATCAGAACATGTTTAAGCTGCCCATGACTTTCAACGTGATCTCAAAATCGGGCAGTCCTACACTATCCTTACCTCTCAATAGAGCCAATTCACGGCCTCCCGCTGGGTCAACCGACCTCCATTATACAGAGAGAAAAAAGTAAGAAAACACACCAGACTTGCAAGCTGCACTTCTTATGACAGCCTGTGAGAGTGGGCGGGTGCAGAAACCCAAAATGGATGCACCCCTTCCTTCCCATATAGGTTAAAATCAATGTACACCAAGTATAACGTATGTTTCTGCACACAAAAACATTTCTGAAAAAACGTATGCAAACCTGGGTGCCACTGGCAGGGCTGCGGCACACATGTAATTATACATGTACACACACAGGTCGGTTGACCCAGTGAGAGGCCGTGAATTGGCTCTATTGAGAGGTAAGGATAGTGAAGGACTGCCCGATTTTGAGATCATGTTGAAAGTCGTGGGCAGCTTAAACATCTTTTGATCAAAATATGTGAACCGAGAATCTCAAAGCTTTTTCATGTATGATAGATAGCATAAATGCTTCTTTAGGGATTTCCACGTAGTGTATTACCATTTTTGTACTGCATGTTAGGCACATTCAGATGCTTAATAAACATAGTTCTGTATGCTGGACACCAGGCCACATGTCTAGGTCTAAAACTCACTTTGTTGCCCATATCAACCAATCAGAGCGCCCCTTTCTTTTTATACTCTGGGGAAAAAAAGGGGTGCTGTGATGGTTGCTATGGGCAACAGAGTGCGTTTTAGACCTAGACAGTTTTCATACATGTGGCAATTAGTTTTATCTGTTTGCTTGTGATTTTATTTTGAAGGGATAGAAGGTGATAACAGGTATAAAGTGAATGTGAAAAAGGTTTGTCAAGATCGGAAATAGCAATATAATGATGTAAAAATACAAAAGGAGACAACATTTTAAAAAAAATTAAAAATATTCCCATGATTTTTAGAAGATACTGCAGTTTTTAGTTGTTCATACAATACCTTTTCAGGGGGGTTTCAAAGAAAAGAAAAACATGGTACTTTTTTCAAAACAGCACTACACCTGATAATGAGACCTAAGGCCATGTACACACGGCTTAATTGCAGGGCGTAATTACGTCCCGCAATTACGCCGTGTGGGTGGGAGCGGGGGGCCGGCGCCCCCCCGGCCCATAGACTATTATTACTAGGTGCGTATACGCCGCGGTAATTCACTGTCATTATCTCCCCCCCCCCCCCGGCGGCTTTGCCCAGCAGGGAGAGGAGACCCCTAATATAGTTCTCTATGGAACTTTTGGGGTTACCTTAATACTGGGGGCGGATTTCACCCTAATTTGCACAGTACGCCCCGAATTTCGGGGTGAAATATGTGCCAAATGGAGCCGTTTGAACATTAGCCTAAGTTGTCCTAAACTTGCTGTTTGTCATCATCTTTTTATTTTATCCACTTAAAGGTATCAACAGCTGAGGACTTGCACTTTTTATGTTTGTGGAATGTTAAAGAGGTTTTCCAAGCCTTTTAAATAACCTCTCACTGTGCTTCATATAAAAAACAAATCCATACCTTACTCTGCCATCGTCACCATTCCAGAGCTCCAGTGTTCCTTCCGGCCTCTCAGTAATGATGTCAAATTAATGCATCACATGCTCCTGCAGCCAATCGCTGACCTCTGTGGTCACATGCTGAACATGCGGGCATGTGATGTTGAAGCCATAGATTTGTTGCAGCATCATGTGATCAATGAACATGATGTCGTCAGTGAGAGACTGCTTGGGGGGGGGACACTAGAACTCTGGCAGCTCTGGACCGGACCGATGATGATGGGAGAGGTAAGTATGGATTAATTTTCTATTTTAGCACCATGGCAGGGACATTTTTAAAAGTCTTGGAAAAGTCCTTTAAATGGATTTCAGTACAAAATCTGAGTACATGTGTCATCATAGTCCATGTACATTCTGCTAGGACTCCGCTCATGGACAGGAACAACATGCAATAAAAAGAAAATAAGTGAAGTGGCTTCAACATGAAATCTGTCTTGGCAGCCAGCTTGGATAGATATGACAGGGGTCAGCCCAATTCAGTAGATCTAATTCATGTCCAGAATAATAATTCACTGCATTTAAAGTCACAATCCATAGTAGAAATCTGTGGGTATCGACTCCGATTTCTGCTGTGTATCCAAAATGGATTTTTCTGATGGAAAAAAGTAATTTTTAGTGTAGTAGAATCTCTTCAATTTGAAATTAATGGGACATTATGGTTTCCGATAAAAGAGGTTTTCCAGTTTTATAAAGTTGTAGCTTTGGGACCACAAGCAATCCTAAAAATAATACGGCCAAAATACTGGTCCCTTAAAAAAAAATTTTTTTTTTTTTTTTCTTTACACATCAGGCATTTGCTGTACTTAAGTGCATTGTACACTTGAATAGGCTTGTGCAACAGCAGAGAGGGCACAGCACTAGACTTGCACTTCATTCCAATCACTGGAGTTCCCAGAGATTGTGCTCCCAACAATAATAAAGTATCCTAGCAATATGCCATCAATTTATAAGATGAGAAAAACCCTTTAACAAATATTAAGGATTATTGAACTGTTGTGGAAAAAATATTTGAAACTTAGTTATAACATTAGAGAACATCAAGGGATATACTTCAAAATAAAATGCTAAAATTATCAATAAAAATAATCAAAATTTACCTGGGTTTTGGAATCATAATGTAAATAGATGCAAAATTTAGCAGTAAAATGCAGGTGATATGTTGTAGCAGTCATATGATGTTTTATTAGAGATACAGCCCGTGATTTAACATGCACACAGGTTGGAAATTACATAAGCTTCATCTACTGTACTGGGTAAATCTTCACAGTCATACTTGTGGTGGTGTGACCGCATAGGCAATAACTGTATTGCAGAACAGAGGTGAATGCGTGCAGTTCGGCCTTTGAAGCCAGACATAGGAGATTACAAGGAATTGCAAGTTTTGTCCTATGATCTATTTCTAACAATCTTTTCACTGTTTATTTTGCATTTGTCTAGATCTTCCTGACGGAGGAGCCGAACACTTTGCAAGAACAGTGTCTCATTTGAAAGAGAGGTACATAAAAAATATTTCTGTATGCTTTCAAGAAGATTTGTGCTGTCATCTACATAATCGTAAACCATATGAATCATCTTTTTTGGTTGGTAATGTCATCAATGGGACAGGAGAGCTGACAGAATGACTATCAACTCGGTAAAAGCCAAATTAAAGGGGTTTCCGAAGAGTTTTGAAAAACCTCCCTACCACCCCCCACTGTGCTGAAATAGAAAATGAACCCATACTTACCTCTCCTGCCAGAGCTCCCTACCTCACTGTTGACATCATATTTATGAGTCACATGATTATCCAATTCTGGCTTCAGTATGTGACCACAGAGGTTAGTAATTGACTGCAGCATTTTGTGATCAATGAATCTGAGATCATCATTGAGGGACCGGGGGAACACTGGAGTTTTGGCAACGCTGTAGTAGTGGTGATGGGACAGGTAAGTATGGGTTTATTTTCTATTCTAGCACAGTGAAGGTGGAAGGTGATGGGGAGGTTTTTAAGAGTCTTAAAAAAAAAACAAAAAAACTTTAAAGTACAGCTTAATTATTAGTTAAAGTAGACTTGTGGCATCCCCTGACTTGACTGTATTAGTAAATACTTGTGTTCTCTGTGAAATATCAATTCTGGAGCATTTTCTCTTATAACTGTGTGCTCCTCCTCTGTTAGGCCATGTCTACACAGCACTGGCTTTTGGTGGGATTTTTAAACAATGTCCAAAGACCTCAATAGAATATCCGACTGTGGCTAACCTACATGAATGGAATTATTAGATCTCACTTTATGTAGTACTTCAAATAATAGCCAGGGGGCATCAGAGTCCATTTTATCGCATATTTACATCAGTCAGCTGTGTTATGGGCTGGAGATTTTTGTATTGTTTCTTCACCTGTTACACATTTTTATGTGTATCTAACAAAAAGTTTATTCCTTCATCACTAGTTTTGCTGTGTTAAATTTGCTTTATTGCCTTTTTTGCTTAGGAGTCCCAAAATCCTTGTAGAATGTTTAACGCCAGACTTCCGTGGTGATAAGAAAGCTGTAGAAATCATTGTCCATTCTGGACTTGATGTTTATGCCCACAATGTGGAGACCGTTCCAGCTCTGCAGAGGTATAGATTACAATGTATACTTTTTATTACTCGTAACTACCATCTTTCCACATGATGTCCAACACATCCTATGAATATTTGCTATTTGATCATTTCCCTAAATAGACCTCTTTAAGTAGGGCCTGTCCACTCTCCTGATGTGTCTGTTTTAGTGAAAACTACAATACTAGAACATCTCCGTAGACCACAGTGCTGTCCCTCTGTTATTCTTCCTGGAAATGCATGAATAAATTGGGTTTTACCATTCTCTGTGCCATTAAGGTGTGCCCATGACAGTTTTCTGACACTTCATATTTCACTGAATATCTTGGACCGACAAGCTGTAATTGATGCAAATGGAGAATGCTTTTATGAAGGAAATATTTGATTAATAGTTACAGGAGTTCCCATTAGTGCTTTATAGCACTGTAGGTCAGCTGGTAGCTATCTATGTTCCTACTATCTCAGAATGGAGAGGGTGGTGCTTGTGGCCGTCCTTCTCATTCATTTCTGTGGGAGTTCCAAATATAGCTGAGCAGATGTACTCGGATATATGCAGAACTCCCATAGAAGGGAATAGGGGGGAAGACCAGTCGGCTTGTAGCTAGCTGTTTCGAGCCGACCTGCAGCCCTGAAAAACACATATGGGAACACCCCTTTAAATGAAATGGAAATTAGTGTATCAGTATTGAGCTCTGTGGAAAAGTGCATACCAATACAAAATATGGGCAGATACTAATTAAGCCCCGTATACAATAAACTGAATAAGCTCCACCAATTAAGAAAGTATACAAGAATAAAAAAGTACATAATTTGATATACTACTTAGAAAAACATGATTAAAATACAAAAGAACCCACAGACATAGTGTGCAGCACACTCCCCTAGATCACCCAACTTATGATATCAAGAAGCATTAAAATACTTATAATCAGATCCATATGGACATCATAATAGTGCTACATGTGACCACAATCAATATAGGAAGTGAGACATATAAGCAACAATAATACGTAACCTAAATAGTAGTCAGGGGAAAATAGGAAGAAGTGCACACCACCCTGACGTGCGTTTTGCCTGCGCTTCTTCAGATGGAAGCAGTAACAACATTTTCTAAAATTAGTAAAAGGATACAGTGATTTCTTTATATAGCACCTTTGTTACCACTGGCATAATTTCCCAAAACACTGTTTAATGCTCCCAATATAGTTGGATCATCCTGCCTCCTGCTGCAGTCCAAGTACATGTTGAAATGTAGTTGAGATCAGTAACCTTAAAGCTGTGTTCTTCTCTCAGACATTTATGGCATCACTGGGATATGCCTTAAAGGGAATTTGTCATCAAAAATATACATATCATGTTTTTATGTTAAACTCATTTTTCAAGATCTTTTGGTTGTTTCCTTTTAATTTTCCATATCGCTTTCAATATTATTTTAGAAAAATTCTTAAAGGGGTTTTGCCACGATGTATGACGTGGAATCCTCCAAAATGGGTATTTAATCACTTTTCTAAATATATGTGATTACAAAAAAGTGAAGCCTCTGAGAGCTACGGCATTGCTCAGTCCCCCTTAGTTTCCTGACAGTTTACATTAGATACGACCAGGACACTGACAGGAGCTGATCTGGCTGCAATTGCGTGTTTGCACTTCTTATCTAATGACAGGGAACATGAAGGAGCTTGCAAGGGGCCGGGGAGAAAAAGCAGTGAATGAGCCTGTGTCTTTTGTATAGAGAATCCACGGTTGTAATGTAATTATTTGAGTGAACATTGCAGACGCTCTCTGCTCAGTGGTAGTCCCAAGTACAGCTAAGCACACTGCTCAGCTATACTCTGAATACCATACAGCAGAACAGAAAGTACCGGGCAAGCACGACCTACTCTCCAGTCAGCATAGCGCCTTTCGGCGGCCCGTTCTCCAGATAGGAGCCACCTATAAGATCCGTACCGATCAGACATTTGAATGCATATCCTATCATTAGGCTCTCACAGAACAAGGAAAATCCCAGTTAAAACAATTAAAGATTTATCCCCTCAGAGTAGTTCATCTTTCAGCTAGTCATCCAGGTAATTAGGGTGGTCAGGATGTATAAGGGGACAACAAAACAGATACATGTACAATTCATCTAAAACTGAACCTAAGAGCTTTCACCCCGAAAGGGGCGGCACCACTTATCTGTTCAATGCCTGCCTTGCAGTAATAGTAACCATTAATTTGGTCCTGGCACGTTTCTCCTTAGAACTACTGAGATTTTCCTTGTAAGGTTGTCTAAATCCTGATGAAATGTTATCAATTTAATCTGTGAAAGCCTGTCCTATCATTATGTCATAAATGTCTGAGATGGGAACACTCCATTAATTGTGTGAATTTGATTCAATTTATTCACCAACTTGTATTGTGAAATTTGCAGTGTTTTTTTTATCTTTTTTCATTTACAACCAGCTTTACCGGGCAGGAAGAGTGTCTGGAATCAGTAATGTGCTTGACTGTTTTTGCTCTATTCTCAGCAGCTCAGCTTTATGGGCATCAACTAGAACTGTTGTTTATAATTGACTGTGCTGCTAGTGCACACATAGGTATATTGTTTCCTAAAAGCCAAGCTCAGGCAATGAGTTTTACATTTCATATTTGTAGACAAGTCCGTGATCCTCGTGCAAATTTTGAGCAATCTGTTAGTGTCCTAAGGCATGCAAAATATGTCCGGCCTGACATTGTAACAAAAACATCCATCATGCTGGGCTTAGGAGAGACAGATGAACAAGTCTATGACACCATGATAGGTGAGTAACAAGTAACACTGGACTATTTCCACATTAGTCGTATGTTGGAGCTGATCATGTGTATTTTCTACCATCTCAACAGCTTTACGTGAAGCAGAAGTCGACTGTTTGACCCTTGGACAGTATATGCAGCCAACAAAGCGTCATCTCAAGGTAAACACACACCCACAGCATGCAGTGAGATTTTCTGTGTAAAACGAACAGGTTGTTTTAAAGGGAAACTGTTCCTCTAAAGACTATTTCTGAGGTTAAAGCACCTAATAATATTATATATATAGTACACAAAATCAACCTCATCAGAAACAACTTCAGCCCACAGTCCCCTATATCCGTACAATGCTCTTCTTGCTTCCCCACTGTTACTCACAACAACCTTTCCTCTCTACTGTCCTAATCCAACCTCACTACCTGTAATCTTGACCCACGGCCATTCCACCTCATCCCTGACCTTAGCACTGTTATCATCCCAGCCCTCACCCACCTGTTCAACATATCGCTAACCTCTGGCATCTTCCCTTCTTTTAAACATGCTACTATCACACCCATCCTCAAAAAACCATCCCTTGACCCCTCCTGTCTGTCCAACTATCGCCCCATCTCACTGCTCCCTTTTGCATCCAAACTCCTCAAGCAGCACGTCCATCTTCAACTGTCCTCCCACCTCGCCTCCAACTCTCTTCTTGACCCACTACAATCTGGTTTCCGACCCCACCACTCTACCGAAACTGCCCTACCCAAGGTCACTAATGACCTAGTAACTGATAAAGCCTCATGTCACTACTCTGTGCTCCTCCTCTTAGACCTCTCCTCTGCATTTGACACTGTCGACCATACCCTCCTGCTACAAATATTCTCCTCCCTTGGCATTACGAACTTGGCCCTTTCCTGGATCTTCTCGTACCTCAATGATCAGACTTTCAGCGTCTCTCATTCTCGCTCCTCCTCCTCCCCCCGGCCTCTCTCAGTTGGTGTCCCTCAGGGGTCAGTCCTGGGTCCACTACTCTTCTCTCTCTACACTCTTGGCCTCGGTCAGCTCATAGCCTCACATGGTTTTCAATACCACCTATATGCGGACGACAACCAGCTCTACATCTCCGGCCCAGACATCACCTCTCTTCTCGCCCGGATCCCTGACTGTCTATCATCCATACCCTCCTTCTTCTCCTCCCGTCTCCTAAAACTAAATGTGGAGAAAACTGAACTCATCATCCCTCCACCTGATCTCTCTATCATAGTCAATGGCTCTACACTCTCACCGGTCCCGCAAGTCCGCTGCCTTGGGATAACACTTGACTCCGCTTTGTCCTTCAAACTGCACATCCAAACGCTCACCTCTGCCTGCCACCTCCAGCTGAAAAATATCTCCCGTATCCGCCCATTCCTCAACTTCGACTCTACAAACATGCTGGTCCATGCCCTTATCTCTCGCCTTGACTACTGCAACATCCTTCTCTGCGGCCTCCCGTCTAGCACTCTTGCTCCCCTTCAATCCATCCTCAACTCTGTTCCTCGCTACTCCTCTGCCTCCCCCCCTCTGCCAATCCCTTCACTGGTTACCCCTTGCCCACCAAATCCAGTTCAAGTTACTAACCATGACCTACAAAGCTCTCCATAACCTCTCCCCTCCATATATCTCTGCCCTAATCTCCAGATTTCTCCCCTCACGCAATCTCCGCTCCTCACAGGACCTTCTCCGTGCTCACCCCTTATCACCTCCTCACACAACTGTCTCCAAACTTCTCCCGTGCTTCCCCCACACTCTGAACTCACTTCCCCAACAAAATCAGACTCTTCCCCCAACTCCCCAGGTTCAAAAGCAACCTAAAACCATCTCTTCATGACGCCTATAACCTAGCAGCCACTGCGCTACCCCAAAACATTTTCTGCCCCTCACCTTCTGTCTCTCCCTCCTCCCACTGTAGATTGTAAGCCCTCGCTGGCAGGGTCCTCTCTCCCTCTGTGCCAGTCATAAGTCAGTCACTGTTATCATTGTACTTGTTTGATATATGTATTTATTTGAATGTACAGCGCCCTGAAATCAATGGCGCTTTAAAATAAATAATAATAATAATACTATTATTTAAACATCCGTTCATTTTCTACGGTCTTCTGCAGGTGGAGGAGTATGTGACACCTGAAAAGTTTAAACACTGGGAAATAACGGGCAATAAGCTAGGATTCTTGTACACAGCCAGTGGTCCTCTCGTCCGATCGTCTTACAAAGCCGGTACACCGTTTTATGCATTTATTTATTGATAGGTTTTACAGCCTGGAATGTTTTATGGACACATTATCTTTTCTTGTATAGGTGCTGTAAAAAATCAGAAAAAACACAACGGAAAGCTCCACTTTTACAATATACCACAATAACTGTTTATAAATAGATATAGATGGCCTCTCATCTGATGGTGTTGTACGAATAGCAGTACAACACACTGTAGAGCAATTAAGCTTCCCAGTAGGGTATGTGTCCATTCTGACGATTTCACTTCACTCAGTTGGGTATCCACAACTTGGTACCTCCGGTAATATGCATCGTAATATCCTCCCGTGCACGGGTGGGATTATGGAAGGGAGAAACACTGGTTCTTAGTACATAACCGATTTTAAAACGTAGATAAAACCTGTTTAAAAATATTATTTATTATAAACCACTGTGGTAAATTCTAAAAATAAAAGGTAATAAAGGCTCCGCGTTTCACGTGTGCACATGAGACGCTTCCTCAGGCACATGACATGACGCACACATGAAATCCTTATCACCTGTTATTTTTATAACTTACCATAGTGGTTTGTAATAAATAATATTTTTAAACAGGTTTTATCTCTGTTTTATAATCTTATAAGTACTAAAAACTTGTGTCTAGCGCCAATAGTTTCTCCCTTCCATAATCCCTCCTGTGCATGGGAGGAGACTACAATTCATGGACACATTATTTGATATTAAAAGCTATATTCACATGAAGTTTTGTGATGTCTGTTTAGTATATACAGTTGAAACCAGAAGTTTACATACACTGTATAAAAAGACACATATGCAGGTTTTTCTCACTGACATGAAATCAGAATAAACCTTCCCCGTTTTAGGTCAATTAGGAACCAAAATTATTTATATTTGCCAAATGCCAGAATAATGAGAGAATTTCTAACGCATTTTTATTACTTTCTGCAAAGTCAAAAGTTTACCTACATTCCATTAGTATTTGGTAGCATTGCCCATAAACTGTATGACTTGGGTCAAACATTTTGAATATACTTCCACAAGCTTCTCAGAATACTGTAGTTGGCAGGGGCGTTGCTAGGGTCCTAAAACATTCCGGAGCTCAGAAGCCCCTTTGTGTTTTTCCTAGGTAGGGCATGGGTTCATCACGACATTTTATCGGCCCTCATTGTAAAAATGGATGTATTTTTTTTTACAGAGAAAAACGCTTGTGTTCCTGTCACTTTAATTATCTGCAATCCCACATACTAGAATCCTCCAAATTCCTACACATGTCACAATGTAACAGTAAAAATCACAATGAAATAATCGTACTTTTTCAAGAAATTCTCAACGTGTCATATGTACAATACCCCTAAAACAGTCCAAAAATCCACCTAACATCATGGAGCAAAATCTACATGACAAGTGATTGTTACTAAAACCATCCTACAAAAACCAAGACACAAAAACATATACTCACCTTGTGCTCGAAATAATATTGCAGACCCTTGACGAACAGACCCCCACAGTGTACTATCAGCAGTTACACAGCCTGATTACATAAACACCGGCCAAACAGTGGCCATATAGTGGTAGAATAGTTGTAGTAGCTCTGGCAGACATATGAGGGTGGATACATGCAGTTAATTTGTGACTCACCCAGACTCTAATCTGATCAGGTTCGTTTACTTTCACTTTATCTTCTCATCCGGTCACACTCATGCTGATGCTCCCGCCATGATTCGTCCCTGAGATTTGAATAAATATCTAGATCCTACATTTGCCAGCAACTCCTTAATATAGGTATACAGTCCCCTAATGTTAGGATGTAGGGTGCACTGAAGCAGTAATGGTGGCCACAGCAGATAAATGGGGCCACAGTGATTTATAGGCCACAGGCAGATATAAGGGGCCACAGCAGGTTTTAGGGGCAACTGAGGCAGTTTAATTGGTGGCCACAGGCTCAATATTGGCAACAGGCAGTTATAGGGCCACATGAAGGTTTATTGGGCCACTGAGGCCAAATAAGGGTCACTGAGGCTATATGGGGCCACAGTCTGTATATAGGGACACAGCAGATTGGGGCCACTAGGCAGGTATATAGGGTCAAGCTGAAAGGAGACACCGTTATGTACAGATAACACAGAATCCACAAGAGGAGATGTCACAGTTCACCCTCTCCCCTCCCTTCACAGTGAAAACTCTCCTATACAAGTCTATGGGACAGAATCAGTCTTACGAATCCTATGTGCATGAAGCTGCTATAAAGTATCTCTCTGACTGCTTTTAAAGCAGTGCAAGTAAGAATGTCTTCCCCACAATCATATATAGACGGCCAAATAGAGAAATCTATAATCGGGAAATAAAAACGACTGAGAGGAAAAGAATATGGATCAGGGACTTGATTTAATAAGTAAAAAAAAAAAATTGGCGACAGAGTCCCTTTAAAAGTTGTTCTGGTTTCTAAGTCATTCATTTGTACACCAGCCTGGTGCATGGACCATAGCAACCCATTATAGCTATTAGGGTAAGTTCAGATCTGAACGTTGCCCTCTGTCGGCCATATACGTTTTGAATGCCTGGTAGCAGAGATCTAGAAATATATTGCACCATAGATGCTACATATCCAAAGCCAAAATAGGATAAACATGGTCACATTGTAAGTACATTTGCTCTATTTTTGGCGGTATTCGCTGTACTGTATGCGTCAGGATAGTGTAGTGCCCCATGCTAATCTGTCCAACAAAGAAATTGTGTGTAGCCAAAAACAGTGCAGTGTAAGAAATGGAAGCTGCATAGTGATCTAATGGAAAAAGTGGTCTTGTTGCTTAAATGGCTACAAATCGGTCTAGAGCCATATACACACAACAATTATTCCTACCACTTCTAATGTAGATGGTGGCTTAAATTCACATGGGCAGGAAATTTGACCATGGAGACTAGAGCAGCTACAGACAACAAACCTGTCATTAAAAAAAAACAACTGATAACCATATTAACACAAAACTGTTAAGTTTCATATGGATATACTGTACTTTGGGCGACATGCATGGAATTTGGCGTGTGAACGCCAAATTTCATGCGCATATTAAAGGCATAGAATGCGCCTGATTTATGAACCTCTATGAAGCTCTACTGTGGGTCATAAATCGGGCGCATTCTAGCGCTCATATGACATTTCTTTCTCAGGTAAACCACTTTGAAAGTGGTTTACCTGCTCCAGCTGTAATGCGCCTAGAAATGCCGTAGCGAAGCTATAAATTCGCTACGGTTCTAGTGCGCCCCGCCTCCAAAAGGCCCCCTGAGATCGGGCGCATTATAAATGGTTGCAGGCGCTATGTAATATGCCCGAGAGTAGCATGCGGGAGATTTAAAAATGTATGAATGGGGCTGCGCCTGATATTGGGCTGAAAAGACGCCAGCTATCTGGTGCAGCCCCATTCATACATGTCTCCCTTTGTTCTTCAAATTTGAGAGGATATTGCATAACCTTATGTTTTTTTTGTTTTTTTTTAACATATTAGGTGAATTCTTCTTGAAGAATTTGGTGGAGAAAAGGAAAACAAAGGCACTATAACCAACTGCGGGGCAATATCATAAGAGCTTATTCAGGATAAACTGGCTATGTACTTCAAAAAGTGGGATGTGTACCCCAGTAGCAATCTTTGTTATGCCGTATGGTAAAACAAAGGGTGAACGGTCGTATGGCCTTGGAGTCCCAGCTTAATGTCATCCAATGCTTTAGACTGTAAGGAAACAATTAATGTAATGAGTCTTTATTACATGGAATGACACAGGTGCAGCGGCATATTTTAGAAATTAGTTCACACAAGGATTGGAAGAGTCGCTTCAACTAATTGGATCACGACCAGATTTTTCATGAAGTGCTGGTGGAAAGAACATGGAATTTGATTGAATGCGGCAGGAGCTCCTTTATTCTGTCAACAGTAGCTTTTATACATACTGGAGCACATTTACTATAGCAATTGCACCAGAATTCTGGCGTCCTGGCCTTATGAACCACGTCAATTATGCATTTTAGACAGACACTTCTGATCTGCATCCTATAAAGGAGGAATGGATTAACATTCAACTTTGTGCATTAAAATTTTGACACAAACTAGCTCAACAAATAGATGCTAACAATACAATTAAAATAAAATGAATAAAACGAAGCTAAATAGATGCTTAAGTACAGAGAACAGAAACGTGTCATGTCATGCAAATAGTAATGAACAATACTGCAAATCCAATGGACAGTACTGTAAATCCATAACCTCAGGTAATACCTACCAGAGCAATAATCATACATTCCCAATACAACTACCTAAATAGTAAAAAGCACCTAGGGTGTACCACAAATACATGCAAGATCACAAAACATACAGAGCATCAATGTGTGTTTCAACTTTGGCTACAGGTTTGTATTCTTTGTCTTTTATTTCAGATGGTACATGGACTTGTGGTATACCTTTGGTGCTTTTTACTTATTTGGGGTTTAGGAATTTTAATTGGAGAATATATTATTCCTTCAGTTAGTATTGCCTATAGGTTATAGCTTTGCTGTGCTATCCATTGCTATTTGTGTGACATGACCCTTTCCTGAGATTGTTTTCTGTATTCCAGCATCTATTTAGCTGGGTTCACACTACGATAGTAACTATGTTCAATGTATCTGCTGGGGCACCGTGTAAAAAAAAAAAAAAAAGTACCTTGGCGGATGCCGTGACGTAGCCGCATTGGCCCCATAGAGATTAATAGAGCAAACACAATTCTCTGTGGCTGCATTTGCTCTGTTTTCCGGTAGCACATGCGTTCCTCTCAGGACTCAAAAAAGTGTTTAGCGAGTTCCACAGGGAAAGCAGATGTAGCTGGGAAATAGAACCAGCCTAGCCCACAGAGGGCTAGGTTTGGTCTGTTCATCTCTATGGGGGCACCACAGGCGTGTTGCGGTAGCCACCTAGGTGCCTTTTTTTTCACGATACCTCGACTATAGTCTCTAACGTAGGGTGAGCCCAGTCTTCTATTGCTATATAGATTTACTAAAGAAAATAATTTTATTGGCAAATGTCCGTTACCCTTTGAATATTGCTGTTAATTGTATTTACAGTCATATAGGACTTGCTTGAGTTATTAGCCTCTATTAAATTGGTAATGTGCAGCTAATAATAAAGTCAGACCAAAGTGTCTAAAGACAGCATGAACTACTGATACATTTGTCACACATGAAGACTCTAGATTAATTTTATGCTGTCAAGTATTAGACAATATTAGTAAATGTGCTTTCCAATAGTGTCTTGGTCCATAGTTTTGTCACAACTGAATAATTTCAACAATATAATATCCTTAGCAGTATGTAGACCATACTTTCACACTGGAGGTTTAGAATTCCATGATTTTGTCTTGTAAAGAGCATCACATTTGAAAGGACACTGACCTTTCAAGAAATGTTGCATAACTCAGTAGTACAAGCTTACACTGCCCAGTACTGCCGTATAACATCCTCCATGATATGCTGCTTCTGTGGGTGTTCCAGAGAGATTTAAGGGAGCAAAAGGCTCTGGTGTGTGCAAACATAGTGTATGGGTAAGCTCACACTGCTGATTTTGACGCTGAATCAATGGAGAGCTTCAAAATGTCAGCACGGTTTTAGATGCGTTTTCGGGTGCAGTTTTTGTCCTGGCTATTAATTTCTATCTGTGTTTCAGAAAGAAAACAGTGTTGGAAAAAAGGCACTTTTCAGATTAGGTTTTGACGAAGCGAAAATTCAGCATCCAAATTAGCTGTGTGAACATACCCAATGGGAGATATGGCAAGTAGTCTTCACACACAAGAACTAGTGAAACATGCTATTTCCAAGTTATGTAGTGGCCTGAAATGGTGTTACTCTTAGGTCATGTTCACACGGCTTATTTTGGGTTGGATTTGGTCCCATATTCCGCGCCGTACTGCGCGAAATACGGCGCAAATCCTTCCCAGTCATTACGGTAATCCACAGTTCTCATAGAACTATGGATTCCGTCTCTTATCCGCGCTCGCCGTATAGAAAGTGACATGCACATTATCCCGGCGCTATACGCGCTGTGGATAATGGTTGTCTATGGGGCCGGCAAGCAGCCGGCCTCCCCGCTAAACGGCAGCCGGCGTAATTGCGGGCGAAATCCGTCCCTGCAATTACGCCGGCAATTAGCCATGTGAACATCGCCTAAATGTACGCACAGGTGACGACTTATCCTGAAAGGTTAAAGACCTTGTAAGAAAAAGGAGAACATATACCATCATGTATCATGACAACACAAGGATATAAATGTAAGTTTCTAATAAAGCTAGATTTACTTGAGCCCTTTTTCTTTCGTTGCAGAGGACTATCCATTTGTGCAAGTTTACAGAACGAATACAAAACTAGCATGAGAATGTTCTGTTGCTGGTTCTTTTGGCCTATACAGTTGTACCTTGGTATTAGTCATTATTCCGTTCCAGATCCTTGGATTTATACCAAACGAACTTTTCCCATAGGAAAATAATCCATTCTCATAATTAAAAAAAAAAAAAAAAAACACACACAACGCAGAAAAATGGGCCGTCCTTTTCTCAGAAACACAAACACGCGGCCATACTTACAGCGCAATGACGGGGTAGCAGACCAAACCTGGTAGGAGGCAATCTAAGTCCCCGTACTACTTAGAGATATTACAGGTGCAGACAACTAATGAGCAGTAACTCACAAATCCCATTCAAGGAGGGCAACATAATAATAAAAAAAACTGCACATTAGAGAAGTGTCAGTTCACACCAGTATGAAAAATACCACAGTATCCTAAAAAGGGGAGACTGTACCAATAGAAAAAATACCGATAAGACATAGGCCTTCTTTGTATTAGGGGGTGGTTGCTAGCAGAATTGCATATGAATAAGGTGATACAAAAGGATGCCAATTATAGTTACTTGTGGTACATTATGCTGGCTATGACAGCTCTACTATTTGATTAAGGGGGCTGCCCAGCACATTTCAGGTGTCCAACACAAAATACTGACACTCTGCTCCCCAGTATTTAGGGCTAAAATGACACTGTAAAAATATCAAATATTAGTGGATACAGTGGCCACTGTATTTTACAAACTTGCAATCCACGTCAAGGGTCCCGATTTACTTGCAAGTCCCTACACTAGCAAAAAAAAGGGAAACATTTTACACAAAAGAACACAAGGCCCAGTAGAATAGTAGAGGTGTCACAGGGTGTAAGCCAGCATGGTGCACCACACGTATCTATAAGTGGCACCCTTTGCTTCGCCTTATCTATATGCAATTATAATACCAGCAACCACCCCCTCTCATACATAGGTGTGTGAGTGGTTGTCTTATCAGTGTTTTTGCATTTGTGCAGTCCTCCCTTGTATAATATGGTGACTTTTCTGCATACCGGTGTGAAATAATAAACTGCATATTGAATAAGTACTATTACTCAGTTGACCTCATAGTGGAGGGGTGTGTGAGCTACTGCTCATTGGTTATCTGCGCCTGTTATTTCTCCCCCAATTTGCATTGAGGCTTGTATTGCCTTCTACTGGGTTTAGTCCATTACCCAGCCAGGGCTGTGGAGTCATAAAAAGGACCAACTCTCAACATCTATAATAAATTGGTAAAGATAGAACAGTGCAGTGCTAAGAGGCATTGGGTATTGCCAGTGCTACTGCTACCATATCTTTAGCCTCATCAGATGAGTTTAAATTTTGTAAAGTATCTGGATGACATGGAGAGCGTTGCCACAGAGGAAAAGATTCCACTCTCATAGCAAACACAAGGACCAGATTTCAGCAAAATTTTTCACTTGCTTTCAAAGTAGAAGAGTTCAACCATTCATCAGAACAGACTATGCATAAGGCAATTCCTTTATACCCTGACATTGTTAGAGATGTTGCCCCTGTGGTCACTGCTTTGCCCCCAAGCCAAGTTACTGTAGAGAGGCCATTCTCTAGCCTGGAAGTAATTGGCTCAGATTTGAGGTCATCTATGAATGATCTGATGGAGACAATACCATTTCTCAGAACAAATGCTTAGACTCCACAAATGTTATTCAGTATGTTTTTGTTAAAAACCCGACGAGTTTGGCGAAGAAATGATTCAATGATGTCAAGTTGCTGTATTGGCCTCCACAGTCCCCAGACCTCAACCCAATCCAACACTTATTGGTAGAGTTGAAGAAAAAGCTGTATTTGTACCCAATTGAGTTGACCAGTATGTACAAACATTGGGACCATGTAGAAGAGACCTGGGATCAGATTTTGGTCAATACATGCTAGAATCTCATCCAGAGCCCAGAAGGTTTCAGGCAGTATTGAAAGCCAAGAGGGGAATTTACAAACTACTAAATTAACATTTTAATTTTTAGGAGTGAAACAGTGACAGTTACAGGACAAGGATCTGCAGAACTAAGCAAATGCTAAATATTTGCAAGTCACATTTATGTATAAGATAGGCAAGATGGTAGTCTCATGTACAAAGCTGTAGTGGATGGGGAGATATGGAGCCTGAAAGTCACAAGGTCAAAACATTGTTACCCTTTTGCTTGTCAGTGTATGTTCTACCTAAATATCTTGATTATTGTATTATAAGGTGATAAACAGCCTGATGTTACCATTTTACTACATGAAAGTTATCACTTAAAGATGCAGAATGTATGAGGGAGTCGGAGCTTTGGCTTACCAACTCCAAAGCCCTGTATCCAGCCATTGAGCTGTAAATATGGTCTTGTATTGTTGAGTAAATGGATTGTGTCACTTCCCTCTGAGAGGATTGCTTGATGGTTCTTCTTGCTGGCTGGCTATGACCCGAGAAGTGTAAGTATTGAACAACAGTGCCTGATAAGTGTAAATCAACCCCCTACCCACTGCCAAAGATATAAATATATATCCATCCCCATTATCCTTTCATATGTCTTTTTGTTGCCCTGTCTAGTCTAATTTTATATATCCCTGCCCACTAAACAATCTTTAGGTCTTTACTTAGAGATAAATGGCACCAGCTGTAAAGGAGAGATCAGGAATTTTAGGTCTCCACAATCACTGCTACAAAATGACAAGATTTTAGGTGTTATTTTTATTTGCATAGGACTGCCAAAATAAATCTGCAAATTTTTTTAAAAGAACTTTAAAGTTTTCTAGGTATACTGCTCCTAACAAAAAAATACTCCTTTTTGATGGGAGTGTTACTTTAAGGTGGGCATCAGCCTATACAATTGAAATCTACACTAGATAAATACCGTTGATGCCAGATTTTTTTTTTTTAACATTAAAAGTGGCACAAAAATACTAAGATAGGAAAAGCTCTGCACAAAAACATGCATAGCAAGAATGCCGGGTGAGTGACATTTTAAATCCCCTACCACCACCTTCATGTGTTGCTTTAGAGACTTATTTACAATTGATTTTGCTTGCTAACAAGTCTGAGCCAGGGAATAAACCAGAACAAAATATTGCTGCAAATCATTTATTTTAGAAATTACATAATATTCAACTTTACCATGATCCCATAGAAGACAGTATTACAGTGCCACTGACACGCAAACTCTCAAAGGAAAAATACATATGACTTCAATTAAATGCTATTTTACAGATACAATGAGTAATATGGCAGCAGAAAAGGAGAAAAAAAAAAAAAAAAGTTGAGCCCATACGAGCCTTGTTGCTCTATCCCTATGAAGTTAGTGTTGACATGGCCCTGAACTATAAATCCGAGTAATGAGGCAGGCTAGTTACTAGGGGCATCATGCTTGAAAACATTGTATTCAAAGAGTGGAAGACATGATGGCCAATATATCAAAAAAAATAAAATTTAAGTTAGAATACTTTATCGAACACGTACCAAACCAGAAAGTAACCAGAAGACATTTTATGGATTACTCAGTGGTTATATTAGATTTCTATCCCAGGATTCTTTAAAGGGGTTGTCCAAAAAAAAAAAAAAAAAAACCTACACAAAATTGGGACCAGGGTTGGGCGGGGGGAAGGAGGCTCACGTGCCATTTAATGAGATGGAAGCCTTTCCAGCGTGTCAGAATGAGAACCTGGAATTACAGTAGGTGGATTACCAGGAGCTCCATATCAGTAGTGGTGACCATCAGTGTGGTTTTCTTTTTTTCACCCACCCTGGCCCAATGTTATTACTTCTTATTTTATAGTGAATAACCCGTTTGAAAAGGTAATGCTGTTTAAACTGGGGGGGGAATTGAAGTGAATTTAGTTAGAACATTTAGTTACATAGTATGACACTACCTATGGTTTACAGTATATAACAATGTACATGTCCAGCTGATGAGCTGAATGCTGGTGGACACACATGCTCACTCACTTGCCATAGTCATCCCTTGTTCATATTACTACAATATCTCTATACACCAGAATATCTAGCTGCAGTGATGAAGGAATTAATCAGCTGCCGGTGGGGTGGAAGGAGATGAAATGGATATTTTTATCTGCTTGTAAAACATTTCTGGACTTTTTATATAAAAATGCTTGGTGGGATAACCGCTTTAAAGAGGTTGTCCAGGCTTAGAAAAACATGGCTGCTCGCTTTCAGAAACCGCATCACCTCTACCAAGGGATGTCCCTGGTATTGCAGCTCAGTTCCACTAAAGTGAATGGGGACGAGTGGTCATACCAGATATATAATGGTCTAGAATATTAAATATGTTGCGTATTACATAGTGTTCAGCTCTATCTAAAGTGATGATAATATATAAAAGATATGGTTAAAGAATTTTACTTTTCAATGGTCTGGTCAATTTCTGAGAATTCAGATCTAGGACATCTATATATTAGTTCAGCAATCTGGATCAGAACTACAAGCCTGCCGCTTCTTTCATAAAAAAATATATACTACTTGGATTCCTATTCCAAGCACCACGAATAGAACGAGCATGATACAGGAGATTACCAAGAACAATTTAAAAAACATTCCAAAAATAGATCTGATGCAAATTGTCCCTTATAAATACCCACATACAAAAAAAAATGCACAGAACTCACATCTGCTGTCCCAATGTGAAATAAGGACCAGATACAGTTACTACAGAGACTTTCAATTCATGAGCCATTAAATGGTTACATTCTGTAATGATATAAAAGTATAAAAAATGCTTGTTTGGTCTTTAGAATTCATTTGTGGATTTTGGACAAAGTGAATTATTTACAAATAAATTATCTATTGATGACAATGATTAATGACCCAAGTGCTAAGTACCTATAGAAGAAAGATGTAGCACTAAGGAGGGTGAAATACTGAATGTGAAGTAGACAGTTCACAGATAAATGACTGGTTCATGTACATTTGTGTTCATATAAAGCTATGGTCGGCGCAGGATTTATACTCTGGCCTTCTTGTGAGGCACATCCAGGCTGATCTTGGGGATGTCAGCTGTCGGTGTAAATGGAATTCTCTTGGACGCCACTTTCTTCCCAATTGTCTCAACCTGTAAATGTATAAAAACAAAAAAAAAAGTTGAACATATTAAAAAAAAAAAAAAACACCCCGCACAAAAAGGTGAAATCTAGAGCAAAATGCTTTGCAACAGCAACTTGTCAATAGACCAAAAGCCATCTTGTCCGAATGAATGTGTACACTCACACAGTACTGACCATTTTTCAACAATCAATGTTTCGCAGCATACAGCGCTTAATACGTGGGAAGATACGTCCCATAGGTACGGTAATTCATAGCTCTCCAAGAAATAAGGATTACGCCTCCTCTCCCCGCTCGTACAATACGATCTTATTGTACGCGTGGGGAGATAAGTGACATGTCATGTATTTGCAGCGAATATGCTGCATGAGCAATGCATGTCTATGGAGCTGGCAGGCTGCCGGCCCCCCCACGCCATGGGGGTACACGCGTATTAGCGCGAGCTCCCAAAACACACGATACACTGCGGTGTGCATTGTACGCGCCGCAGTACATCGTGTGAACCTACCCCAACAAGGAGCTTAATGGTAAAATTCACAACTGGTGTTTAATCCCTGAATCGACCAATACATTTAGGGGATCAATTTGAATTGGGATTTAAACAGTCCTCCTCATCATGCTGTTCATATTTTGACACCATGAGACCAAGACAACACCTCACAATTGACAGTACCTCACCATTGTGAAACTTCAAGCAGGATGCTCTCAGACAGAAGTGGCCACTGAGACAACTAAACTAAGAATGCTTGCACTGGATATTACTGCTACTCTAGATCTCTGAATACCTAAGTGCAGTGAAAGGTGACTATAGTCAGCTGCCAGAGGGAGAAGGAGGAGACTAGTATTTATCATTTTCAGGGAGGTGATCAAACCTTCCCACTGGTTGGGCCAGTAAGTAGATCTCTAGAAAACACATTCCATCATTTTTAAAAATGAGCATAGGTGTGCACTGATGTGGCAGTAACATACAAACTCCAATATCAGCAGCGCACTACTAGCACTAAAGAACTATCAAAAAGAACATGGGAATTTTTGGAAAAGCCTTTCTGCTACTTCATAACCATGAATTTTTTTTTTGGGGTACTTCGTTCACATTTTTTAATCAAAACTGCTTAAGCCCACCTGCCAATCAGCAAAACGACCTCAATACAGGTGGGAACCTACTCTAACGTTACCTCACTTGAGCCCATTTAGAACTCCACACATTTCAGGGAGAGAAGATCCCTGCTACAAGCTAGTCTGAATGGATTTAAAAACCTGTACAGGTGGGTGGAGTGCAAAAAAGGGAGGGGGGGGGGGGAGGGGTGGCTGCCCCCACTTTTGTTTTTTGCACTCCACCTACCTGCGCAGGTTTTTAAGTCAATGCAGAGTAGCTTGTAGCAGGGATCTTATCTCCCTGAAGTATGGAGGTCTGAATAGGCTCCAAGAGAGGTAATGTAGGTTCCCACCTGTATTGAGGTAGTCTTGCTGATTGGCAGGTGGGCTTAAGCAGTTTTAATCCAAAATGTGAACCAAGGGCCTCAAAAAAAATTTCATGTATTCTAAGTAGCAGAAATGCTTTTCCAAAAATACCTATGTTCTTTGATCGTCTTTCAGTGCTAGTAGTGTGCTGCCGATGTGGGATTGTGTTAGCAAGTAGATATCTAGCAGCCTCTACATACAAAGCCTGCTGTCTGCAACAAAGGATATCTGTGACCCATAGATGGCAGTGTGTACAAAAGAAGTTTTCTGCGGCTTTCTGAAGCAGACCTCCAGAACTGCAACAATACTGTACAAAGTTTATGATGTACCATATTAGTAATTATATATTAGTTACTGTAAATGTAGAAAGGTTTTATTTTTTTTAGCTAAACATGGATGATTTAGCAGAGGTTATATGGTCATAGAGTCAACGTTCCAACTCTTCTGTATGACTCATGCTGGGAGGAAAGAACATTTTTAGCTGCTCCCTTTGGTCACCAATGTTCATATTGCAGAACGTCTGTACAGTCACACCCATGTAACTGTCTGCGTCACCCACACTGAATTCCTCATGTCTCACTTTTGACATTTTATGTAGAAAAGCTGTGCATCTTAGTAACACAAGGTCGTAGATAGGACATTAAAGCCATATTAAATACAAAAGCTTTCTTCAGGACTGGCGTAATAAACAGCAAGAGGATTCAGTTTGGCTACAGGGGTGACTCATTGATTTTGTAACAGGAATTTTAGGTGGAGTTTACCCCCCTGTGACAAAGGAAATTCAGCACCGTGTCTACAAGGGAAGAGCACCCTCATTTTATTGCAGACGTAATGTGACTTAATTAAGGCACAGTTAAAACTGGATGAAGATGTTCTCCAGACAAACCTATTAGGCTGGACACCACCACGTTCATAAAATTACTTATATTACACATATTTGCTATTGCTGTAATCTTGTTAATTAGTTCTACTAAACAGGGTAGTCTCGCCATGGCAAGCTCTTTCTATACACCCCATTAAAGCCTGGTTCACATCTGTGTTTGGCTTCTTGTTGTATTCCGTTTTGAAATCAAAAATGTAAAGAATGGTCGCCCTTGGATTTCAATAAGCTTTAAGTTTCCTTCAGTGTGGCTGCATTCCATCACATCTGTTTTCTTCTTTAATTACAAAGCTTATCATGCCGCTTTATTTTAGTTTTTGTAGCACAAAAAAATAGTCTGATAAAAAGACCACTTTTTGTACACTGAAGTCAATGGAAAAAAACAGACTCATCCGGATGGGTATCCCTCTTTACCTCCCATATGCAGTCCAATTTCAAACACCAAAAAAACCTGATCTTTAATGTGAATTAATAGATTCAAACAAGAAAGTTAGTTTTAGCATTGGATCCATTAAAAAAAAAAAAATAAAGATTGCTCTTCCCTTTGCACCAGGTAATGTCAGTTTTTGGATACAGATCCCTTCTTTATAAAACACATACGTGGCCCAAAACATATAATCAGAGGTAGCATCCATTGCTCAGGGCCACCAGTAATGCACCCATTTGCAACCAAGAAGCTCCAACTCTAGCAGACCTAGCATGTCCTTGCATTACAGCGACAGCCATTCACTTCAATGGGTTACCACTAACAGACTACTATATAGAGACTATAAGAGTACCTGATTTAGGATAGAATACATCCAGTAGCAATAATTGCTCCTGTGACAGTAAATGTAATCACATAGATGTACCTGAAAACCAATGTTCTGCAGTTCCCCATGAAGATCATCAAGAACCCGACGGCCATCGAATATGAATGCAGGCTTTAACATTTTGGAATGGATGCGATAGAAATCCAGTTCCTACCAAAGCAAGAACAGAAGTTGTCAGATTTCACTATAGTAACCCATGATGTAGAGGATAGGGCACTAAATCAAGATGGAATGGAATTTAAGTGCAGGCCATCAGGACTGTAGTAACTGGACACAGTTTTCTTGCGACTATATAAGTATTAGCCAATTATAGCATAAACAGATCAGCATTTTTTCTTCACCTTAAACATGTCCCATTCTGTGCAGATAACCATAGCGTGAGCTCCCTCACAGGCCTCATATGGATCGGTGGAGATATGGACCAACTTTTCCACTGGAAAAAACAAAAAGATGAAGATCTTAGCCATGACTAGGTGTTACTCAATTTAAAAGAAAAAAAAAAAAAAAAAAAAAAAAAAAAAAAAAAAAAATAGGAAAAAGCTATAGAACGTCACAAAAATATGGAAAGAATTCACACATAATGATCAAGTCAACTAAAGTCAGGAAGGAGCAATGCAGTAGATTTGAAGGTTTCTCCTACAGTCCTGGATCACATACCTCGTTCATCAACTGCCACCCCAGGCTGGGATAGATCCATGACTATCTGCTCTCTGGGCACCTTGGGATCATATATGTGCAGCTTGGCACCTTCGTCCATTAGGTATTTACTAATGTAGATACTGGAGGACTCCCTGTAGAAATGAAGTAACAGCTTCAGACAACTGGTAATTACACACACATTTATAGGTACACCCAAGTTAGTGGCTCTATGCAGTAAGGGAATTATATGTCCCACATCTCAAATAACAAAACCTAGGCAAAGGACTTTGAAAACCAATATAGGATGGCATAGACCATAATGGGCATCACAAGAATACATCACTACCAACAGTGACCCCCACTTATGGAAGGTACAACTTGGCACTTTTTTCCCCCCGGAGAACAGCATTTGTTTTATGGACCGTCTTGACCACATCCCAGATCCCAATAAAATGCATCAGTCTCTAAATTTCTCTCAGTGCACCAGTGTCAGGATTCTAGTTATACAAGCAAGCGAAATATATCCAGCATCTGCACGTCACATCCAGGCCAAATGTAAAACTTGACGTTTATTCCATCAGAATTAAAATAGTAGCACGTTCCATGTAGCGGTACAACATTCTAGTAACGCCAATTACCTTGTGTCACCGGTGTCCTTTTTGAATGCGAAACCTAATACAGCAATTTTTTTGTCTGCTACAGTATTGAAAAGACAATCGATGATCCTTGAGGTAAACCTTCTCCTCTGGTAGTCGTTCATGTCAATTACCTGGCAGGAGAAAAATTGTAAAGCAGGTTGTTGTGTAGACATTTTCCATTCTATGAATCAAGACAATCCATCTGGACCTCGATACCAACAATGACAGATTGCTGCAGATTTCTAAAACAACCACATTCCCATCAGTATTCGGATCATGTTTTTGGAAAGCTACAGCAGGAGATGATCCCCAAGATAATGTGCATTGTCAACCATCATCTTCCATGGGCATAAGACAGGGGTGTCAAACTCATTTTTAACCAAGGGCCGCATCAGCTGTTATGGTTGCCCTCAAAGAGTGGCTAGGGTGCCAGGGTAGCACTGTCAGAGCTTTGCCACTGTTTGAGTTGGTGAGCAAAGCAGTGAATGTGCTTGCAAGAGATCTAAAGCCAATACACCATATGCTCCCTGTTCTGGCACTACTATCTCTTGTGCTTGGCAAAGTGGAGAGCTGATCCAGACCATATCCATCCCTGCTCACTGGGCATAATAGGCAACAGTGTCCTAACTTAATCAATCATATATGCATGACTGATATTGGTTTATCTTGGGCTCATGTCAAGTGGGCAACCCACATGGCAAGTGGCCCCCCCCCCCCCCCACAAAAAAAAAAAAAAAAAGACAGTCCGTCCTTAATCACAGGACTTTAGGCTAAGGGGCTGTTTAATGGCGTGGGACAATACCCGTGGGGACTGCTGCACGGGTTTTCCATAGAGCACCGTTCTGCTCATTTTCGGCCAGTTTTTCAGTCGGTCTGAAAAACCGCAAACCGGCTGAAAACCCGTGCAGTGGAGACATGCCCTAAAAGTCTATACATAGTACGTGTACACAGCATTCGTGCTTCGATTCACAAATAAGATTTATTTTTTATAGTACCAGGAGTTGGTACAAAACAGATGTCCCAACACCAAGACAAGGAAAATACATACCTGTTGCCAGTATTTTGCAACTTCGTGCAAATTTAAAACTTCACACAAATAAACTAAATTCAGTACATCTTTTTGGAAGCAGCTACCACCAAACCCTGTGAGGGGGAAAAAAAAAAAAAAATTACATTACATATTTATTATACAAAAAGAGGGATATATTTAACAATATTTCAAGCAATGCATTAACACATCATGTATTAACGGACAGTGATCCTTTAACCAAACAAGGACTTGTGAAATCCCCAGACGTGTCCGAGTAAATACTTGTGTACCTTGTGAAAAACTATTCTCTTATATCTGTTGTGCTGTTTCTGTTATTGCTTCTAAATAACATATTACTGAATCAGTTATCTGGGTGGTACCATTCCAGGTAAAGAAATTTTTGTAGGTGCACGCTGGTGTGGCAGCAAAACAATGCTAAGAACCTCACATTCTCATGTATTCAAACAAATGCATTTAGAAATCGTTCCCATGTTCACTATAACCGTCTTGGCGCTTGTAGAGTGCTGCCGATATAGAGTGGTCTTTGCACTGTTTTGCTGCCACACCAGCGTGCACCTATACTCCTTTCTTTAAAATGGTTTTGTATGTGCCGATCAATTTTTATTCTTTGTTTTCTATAACTTGAGTTCCTCATAGATCCTGGTAACATGACACAAATCTCTACAAGTGACACCGGACACCACTTCTTCATACTAGAAGAGCTTGTTGCTTGGGATAATACTACAGTATAGCTCCAGCATTCTTTATGTGATTAAAGTCAGTTCATTGCACAGAAACAGATTATAGCTAAACATTCTTCGGATCATATTTACCAACGCTAGCTTTCAGGAACTTGTTCCCAATTCTCTGGTCCATTCCAATAGCCCTAGCCACTTCTTCTACATCTGCTCCTGTTGCCTCACATAAGGCACTGATTGAGTTAATACTACTGATCCTCTGAGCAAGGAACGCATTAGCAGCCTAGAAAGAGGCGACAAACATAAAAATGATGGCATGTTCATTAAGTTATGTCCACACAATATTTTCATGTATTTATCAAAGCCTACCAGTTTGGAAAGCTCAGAGGACCAAGTGTTTGTTGTTATAATCTTCTCAGAAGGTACCCAGTGTTCATATACAGCGCATAGAGCTCGCACCGCTTTCTGTCCCTCAGGGGTCTCATCTCCTCCAATCAACACCCGGTCAGGGTTTTTAAGATCCTTAATGGCTGTTCCTTCTGCAAGGAACTCTGGGTTAGACAGCACCTTGGGTTAAAAAAGAACAAAATTAAAGGTAATTTTTTTTTGCAACCTTTTTTTCATTGCAGTCTGATGTCTCCATAGTTACAGACTACAAACAAACCCTAGGAGTAGTCTGATCCTGCAGAGACACATAATACAGCCCTTCTATACTAGAGTAATAGTGGTGGGTTCCAACAGCAATCTATAATGTATGTGGGTTTACCAGCTGTCCCATACAGAAGCCAGTGAAAAAGGAGAATCGGACATGTTGGGTTCCCATATGCTTTGTCCTGTAAAATATAAGCCATTACCTGGCACGGATTCGTCTGTTCCCCACTCAAATTAACTTAGACACTCAGCTTAGTATAGGTCTATGGGGAGGTCACAGGAGATCGCTGCAGGCTGCCAATGCCCTATCCTGCAGTTATGCCTTTGCATTTCAAATTTTTTACAATTTTCCAATCCTCAGGTTGCTCATTAGTGAACAGAAACCTTGTGCATGGATTTAGAAATGTATTTATCTCATTACCTGCAGATTAAGATTGGGCTTTGTGTTGGCATCAAAGATCCGCCGAATGCTCTCTGCCGCTCTTACAGGCACAGTGCTCTTTTCAGTCACAATTTTGTATCCATTGGAGTTCTGCACAATCCTTCGGGCACAAGCTTCAATGTATTTGAGATCTGCAGCTCGGCCTTTTCCCATACCATAGGTTTTTGTGGGGGTGTTGACCTTTCCAAGAAAAAGTTAGTCAAGATGGATTCTTAATTATGCAAAATTAAAAAAAAAAAAAAAAAAAAAAAAAAAAAAAAAAAAATTAGAAATAAATAGCACCAGCACTTAATAGGGGAACGCGTCTGACTGCATTCTTACATACAGATTATGCAACCTACACATTACAGTGGAGATATTGCTAGAGGGCTACTGAAAATACATAGCTGTCAAAAGGCTCACTGATCTGAGGTGACCTATTGTAGAGTCACTGTGTAAATTGCTCTAAAGGTTGCTCCTGTGCAATGTTCAGTTTGACGATTGAACATCAAGAGGCTCTATGTCCCGGTCTTTTGGAAAGCCCATAACATGTATGCACTATGGATAAATCTTAACATTAGTCCAACTGAAGAACCCCAAAAATGTTACTTTTGTAAAGGTAAACCTTGCTGAGATGTTGCCACGGATAGACCGCTATAGAACAATGAATAAGTAGAGTGCAGCCATGTCTGTGCTGGTAGTGATATATGGATTTCTACATCAGCAAATGGCTTTACTGTAACCAGCCTTTCATCAACCTCATCCAGTAACGTCTACACGCAAGTTTTTTTTGTATGTAGGCCTAGTCAAAAAAATTCAATGTTAGTATCTTTGGTGCCAAGATCGAACTGGCCCAGAAGAGAACCAAAGAATCCACTGGTGGGCTCAACAATAAATCAGGGCCCTAAATTTCTAGAAGAAGGCAAGTTGATTTGGAACAGACCAGTCACCAGATATCCTATTTAACCCTGTACGTCCAACAATTACTTTAAAGTGGACTTATGAAAAGTATGTAGAAGTGGCCATCCTATTTAGATAAGAGGGTGGGCCCACAATAGTTTCCCGTGATGGGTCCTAAGTAACTTTAGTCTGACATTGCCTAGTGCTTACTAGTTTAGAATTAGATAGGAGCACTCACAGAAATGAACACAAGATCGGCCTCTTGTATGGCTCCATCAATGTCGGTGGAGTAAAACAGGTTCTTTCCTCGGCAGGACTCAACCACTTCCTTCAGTCCAGGCTGCACCAAAAAGAAAAAAAAAATCCTCATTAGAGTAGCTTAAGAAAATCACATCAGTCATGAACATCAAGTACACAAGGTAATCACGTATTCAAGACAAGCGCCCATAAGCTTAGCGAATAGATCTGGTCACGGTGTCTCCCATACAAGGTCTAAAACTATAACTATGGAACCTGCTGCCCCAGTAATGCATGGCCCAAGGTCACACAGAGACAACATAGCAGCATCCAAGAGAGGATGAGGGAATAGCCTCCATTGTATGGGATGTGATTCAATACGGAGCTGTATAAAAAGAGTTCAAAGGAGTCACATTCAAGAACAGTGAATTATAATCTAGATCGTGTAACTTGGAGGATTACATAACCAGGGACACACCAGTAATACATTTCTGGGAGGAACAGGAACCGTTCAACAGTTATAAAAAGAATGTACTCCACAATCTCACAGGGAACACAAGTATTTACTAAGACGGATCTATTAGAAAACATCACAGGTCCTATTTAACTGGAGCAACTAGACACCAAACGGACACTTATAGAAAACTGTGGGTTCAGTTTTGTCAGATTGCAGTCAGTGCTTTTGTAATACACTGGAGATTATGAGAGGTTTGAAGGGGGCCCAACAATTATGTAGTATAAAATTAAAGAGTAAAACTAATATTTGAATGCAATCTTAATTCAGTTGTCTAGTAAAAATCATATCAGCTGGGCTTGGGGGGGGGGAGGGGGAGTTTGTGACCTTTTCTCTCTATTTCAAACTTTTGTGTACGCAATTATATGATGTAAGCATTGTGCGAACATCTGACCTATCTGGACTTGGTGTAAAGTCTGTTATGGGAGATACTCTGCAGTTCAGCTTCAGTACATTTCCGCTGCAGAGAGCAAGTATAGAAGAGTGGTCAGAAGAGTGCCAGCTCAGCAGAAGAAGCGAGTCACATCTGCCCCTAGAGGTCAGTAAGAAAACTGCAAGGCAGTATAGAGAAACAGCCCTAGGACTGGATATACAACATCAATAGTGAAATGCACAGGGAAATAATGGCACTAGATTGGGCAGTAGTAATTAATAGGACAGCAAATCATGCAATTTTTTTTATTTATTTTTTAAGAAATTTAAATACAGGGCTTTTTGTAAAGCAGTGAGCACAGGTTCTGGGCATGAACCTCTTGGAATAGGTATATTGGTATAAAACATCTCAAACAAAACACTGCATAATCTGACCGATAATATGTGCAAACTGGATACAATGTAGTCCTAGCCTAAAGGAATACTCAATGTGGTTACATCTCTCAGCAACACTAGAATAATGAACAAGTGGAATACTCTGATGGTTTTGATTGATCGACAAGTCATTGAACAGCAAAACATTTAGAGGGTAATATCAGACCACTAAGTGATCTAGTCCTGAACATTGCCGATAGGGGCTTGTGATCACTAGGAGGATATTCTTACTAATAACGAGTTGCTGTAATCATGCAGCTACCCCAAGAGAATGTAGCTTGACTATCACACTAATACTTCTAATTAAACTGGTGATTTATGGAGTTCATAACCCTGTTAACAGTCGGGCTGAGCTTGTGTGAATAGATATTTTACCTCTGTGACACGCTGGATGTTAATCATTACCACAGCACATCACACTGTCATGCTCAGTTGGTATGGAGCTGCATGGCTCCCCCCCCCCCCCCCCACATGTGGTGAAAGATCTAGGTCAGAGGCTTCAGCACAGAATCCAGTTCATCTGCTTGTTAAAGGTAATTCAGGATCTCCTTCCAGAAATGGAGTTAAGGGGGCATAGATGCCAATGTACAAAAAAAAAAAAAAAAAAAAAAAAAAAGTGAAAAACTAAATGGCCTCTGCGCTTAAAGGGGTTTTGCCATGATGTAATGTTGACATGGGATCCTCCAAAATGGGTATTTAATCACTTTTCTAAATATATGTGATTACAAAAAGTGAAGCCTGTGAGAGCTACAGCATTGCTCAGTCCCTTAGCTTCCTGAAAGTTTACATTAGACACAACAAAGACACTGATAGGAGCTGATCTGGCCGTGCTTGCGTGTTTGCAATCTGGCCGTGCTTGTGTGTTTGCACTTCTTATCTGATGACCGGGAACATGAAGGAGCTGGGGAGAAAGTGCAGTGTATGAGTCTGTCTGCTGTATAGAGAATCCACTATTGTAATGTTATTATTGGAGTAAACCTTGCAGACGCTCCCTGCTCACCCCCCTCCCTCTCACCCCTGAAGCCATTCATGACACTGTATGCTTTGTTTATATTCTCTCCTGAGCAGATAAGAGGTAAGGAACTCACTTCATGGCAAAACCCCTTTAAAGGGGTTGTCCCATTTTAGACATTGATAGAACATGCTTGGCTGTGTTTAGAACACTCACTGACGTAAATGGGAGAGTTCTTACCACCTCTGCATTCTCAGCGGAGACTTTTGGGAGCCCAGTTTCAAGCATAACAATAGGCTCAAATGGTCTAGTCACTAACCAGACAGATCCCACGTGATCTTCTTGTGACACACAAGCGAGACCACCACACTGATAAAGTCACTGCCAATTTCCAGAAGTCAAGTCAGTGAAAATCTATATATAAATATATATATATATACTATATATAGATCAATATTTATATATATCTTATATATATATATAAATAATATAATATGATTATATTATATATATTGATATATATATATATCACACAACACACACACACTAGAACTACTGGATGGTACATAAACTAGTGCTAGTAAAGCAGTCACGCCTCCACATGAAGAATTCAGAATTCATACAAAACTAAAGTCAATGTAGTTCAATGCGCTGCTCTAGGTAAAGATTTTTGACAGAATTCACAAAAGCTACAAATGTAAGATGTTTGGGGAAAACATCTTCGACACAAGCCAGAGACATGGGCGAGCCCTTACCTCATAGATGGGGAGCGTGTCTGAATTCCATGCATTTATTCGAGCCTCGTTGATATCCACCACCGTCACCTTGATATCAGGGCACATGTGAGCAATGACGCTGCATGTTGGACCCCCAACATATCCGGCACCAATACAGCAGATTTTCTTAATTTGAAACATTGTGATCCTGGAAAATAGTTATTGGATTAAGTACGCGATTTATTCACTATATGTATATTCTAAATTACTGATGACAGTTCATTCCTGTAAATATCTTTTGGAAATAAAATATAATCTGAAAAAATTCAAAAAAAAAAAAAAAAAGGAACACAGGAAGCCAAATGAAAATGTGCATAAGATTAATCTTGGAATTTTGACTTAAAGGGGTTGTATCACTACAAGGATTGCTTTTTATGTTAAAGATCTTGTAAAAAACAAGTCACTTTGCAATATGGGTCCATTAACAGTGTCCTACCAATTCCTAGAGATCCCCTCTTGTATGGGCTGCATCAGCTCCTCAGGTCACTATAGCTACAGAACTGTTCAATCTCTCCTGATAGGCTACCAGCACTGGTTGCTATAGCTACAGACCTGGCTTCTACTGCAGCCTAATAGAAGCCAGTAAACACGCCCCTGAATTCAAAACGTAACCAAGAAAACAGGACTGAGGCAAGATGAATCAATGTAGTGATACAACCACTTTAAGGGCCAGTGACCTATTCAGATCGGTCTGTTTTAGGAATTCTGCATGAAATAAAAACGCTTAGTTGTGTGTTTCTCTGATATCACTCCTAGAAATTCATTACCACTCTGTGAGACTAGGGTTACAAACCTGAGGGGTGTGACTCTGCCAGCACTGACTGGACTATGTCAATGAACACAGGGACACACCCTTTTGGAACCTGGAATGGTAACACCCATCTGACAGATTCAGTAGTACATTTCTAGAAGAAATAACAGAGGAACAGCACAACACAGCTACAGAAGAGGTTACAGAATAAGAGTATGTTCACACGGCGTATTTGCTGTGTCACCATACCCTTATGTTATGCTTAGACATTTTTATTATTCTGGCCACCATTTTGTTATCCATGATACACCAGTTATGGTGGCAAAATTACCATAGTATAAAAAAAAAAAATAAAAAAAAAAAAAATATGGGGTTGTCCCATTTTGAAAAAAAAAAACAAAAAAACATTGTAGTGGTCCTTGAGGGAGGGCGGGGGGGGGGGGGGGGGGGTCATTTCAATGCTGAGCTCTGCTCCCTGCTTATGATCTCACGACCGCCGTTCACAGACGCATGGCCACTGTGATTGGCTGTAGGCTCACGTGCCGGTGATCGGGAGGACATCAGCAGGCGCCCCAGTACAAGACCTCAGCGATGGAGCAGAGCTAGTTGGAAAGCGGAGACTTTTTTTCCATTTCACCCTCTTCCTGATCCAACACAATATTTTTTATATTAAAACCAGGCAACCCCTTTAAGAAATGCACCACAGAAGAGCCAAGTACACTTCATGCAAATCATTGTAAGACTACAGATAACCCTGCATTATTACACAAAGGGTAAAGCGTTTTCCCAGCTCTGCTACATCCGCATTATCTTCGTGGTAGTAATTGTAATCTATGGGGACAAAGGCAACGCTACAAATCAATACATCAGAACTGGAACATTAAACAAAGCAAGGCCATTTACACTGAAGACCTGATGTTCTCTTATGTTACACCCCAAACAGGGTAAATGCATCTCGGTAGGGTTCAGCCAGCTTGTTTGTGCTGGTCTTACATTACTATTCATCCCATTATGAATTCAATCAAGAGGCAGACGCCTATACAAAGCTGAGGGACCCCAATCTGCCTATTACTCAATGCTCAGAGTCCCTGGACATTAGTAATGTACGCCCCAGCCTAATGTATATGTACAGTTATCAGCACCTCCATCACCATGTGGGTTTAGCAGAAGGAAACCTACGTCATAAGGAGGGAGCCCTTAGGGGAACAGTGTACACTCAGACAGTTAAGAAAACAGCAGTCACTCCGGAAGCTGGGCTACAGGGACTTCGTGTCAGGGGCCCTTTTATTACAGAACATGACCCATGATAGCTACAGTCTATTCCTCCATATTCTGACAGCGATCCTGCACTCAATGACCAAGAAGTGAATACAGACATGTATAGAATAGTTTCTATAGTCTCCCCATGTTTGTGCGGGTTTCCTCAAGGTACTCAAACACTCCAAAAACATACAGATAGGTGTATATGAAATTTTAGACTATCAGCCCCAATGGAGACAGGAACCACCGTGACTAATAACCATAAATGAATAAAATTATAATTATATATATATATATATATATTATATATATATATATATATATATATATATATATATATATATATATTATATACACACATACACATACATACATAACACACAGCTTTACAAAATGATTATTATTTTTGTATATAGCGCTGTATATGTGTGTTTATATTGATATATATATATATATATATATATATATATATAATATATATTATATATATATCTCAATCACACAACGCGCCATACGAAATAAAATATTTAGGTTTTCATTATTTAAACCGGACAGCGCTCTAAACAACTAATGCAGGCCATATGTTGGGAGATATATGGTCACCAAGGTACCCCTCCTGCACCAGTGGCTTCAGATATGAAGGGGGTCAACACAGAAGTGGTAAAACACATTAGCAGGATCCAATGAGAACAATGATTGCCTGCTCAATCCAATCTAGGTCAATCCAGACTCTGTCCTCTCTTTCTGGGAAAGCTGGGTGCCCACTAACATTAGACCTCTCAGGAGTCCAAAATAACAAATCTTAGCTAGTATCAAAGCATAAATAGGATTTAGCAGTCTTAGTAACAGATAGAACTATAAAAACAAACAGAATTTCTTTACCTAAAAAGGACCAAAATAATGTTACAAAGTAATGATCAAAACCTTGTGTGTAACAAGTACAGTAAACTAGTATAAGGTACCCGCACCACTGAGCGGCCAATAAATCAGACCCTGTTCACTGATGAGGACCCCCAGACGTGCAGGCTGCCTCGTCTGTGCAGGTAGTAAATGGGTCCTTTCATCCACACGCTGAATAGGCTGCATTTAGTAGGACGTTGGGCCCTCGTCCAGTGTAATCAGGGCTGGAAGAGTATAGAGAGGATTGCAAGACACTAAGCGAACGGAGAGCAATTCCCAGCAATAAAACTACAGTAGGTGGGATCAGAACTGGCAGCGACGTCCAAAACGTTATAAAACTACAAGTCCCAGCACGGCCGGTCACACCGTCAATGCCGCCAGCACATTTTCACATCGCAGAAATGAGAACTGTTGCATCTATAGACAGAACGGTTTTGAAAATGGACGACGAGAGTGCTAGAAAGTTTTATGACCATTGCTGCCATCTTCTATGGCCCTATAGAGACATGGTGAAGATGGCCAGCGCCTTCATTGTGGAAGCCAAATAGTTAACTTAGCAGACCTTGATCTGGGTTGTGTCACATTGTGCCTGGCACTTATCTATGGTGAGGGTACAGCGGGGTCACAGCTACATAGTCTGATCTCCAGATCTGTGTATGAGATTTTATATATATTCATTCTACTATATTATAGCCTCACTAGCATTAGGTATAGAAGCAGGACTGTCACAAGGTATTCTGGTGCCCTACTCAAATAGGGCATAAAGCCCCTACCCCACAATGGAAACTTCAGTCAACTCCATTCCTTCTTGTGCCCCCTTACGGGCCGGGATGAAGTGGTGCCCTGGCGATCTCCTAGCCTACACATCATCCCAGCCCTGTATACAGGCCGTGAGCTACTGGTCACCCGGGATCCTAGTAAAGAGGTTTGGGAGGCACTACAGATTACTCTACTTCTTCCAGTTCCAGGGGGGGGGGGGGTTATCTACAAGAATAGAGTGGCCAAAAAAAAAAAAAAATGCAAAAGGGAGTACATCTGCCCACAGATCTCAATAGGGTCCACCAATATTCTGGTGTTGGGAGATCAGCCCCCAGCAAGGCCTATCAGTATAGTGTGTGTGTGTGTATATATATATATATATATATATATATATATATATCTCTCTCTATCAACACACACACACTTCTTAAGTTGAATTTGTAAGCAAGTTTGAACAGGTACACTTATTAAATGCAACTTCAGCCACATTTTTATTTTTTTTTTTTATTTAGTTTTGGGTAGTATAGGGAAGAGTTTTTACATTTGTTCAAAGGATTTCACCTCACTTTCCACCTCTCATGTGCTTCTGTGACATGCTGGCACTTGTAGATCTACAGATACCAACTACTGGGGAACATAAAACTTCAAGTGTCAGCATGCCACAGCAACACATATACTAATCAGCACCCATACAATTAGCATACGTGTGGTGTGGCATGCTGGCATTTGTAGTTCAACAGCTACTAATGCCAGCATGCCATACATGTACTATAGGTGCTTCAGAGCGGCCGGCCTGAAGATGGAGGTTTCCAGTGCAGAGCGGGTGGGCAGAAGTTTAAAAAAAAAAAAAAAAAGCTGCTGTGCCGGCCAGAAGATGGCTTGCGATGGTCTAATGTTATTATAGGGCGCAAGTCACTGGTTGATGGCAGAACGCGGAGATACACCCCATAAGTCTGCGTTTGTAACTAGGTGACCAATGTAAGTCAGAACATTGCAAGTCTGGGACTGCCTGTATGTAGAAGTCCTATCAGTACACTGGACTTACCAAGACGAGCAGTGCCAGAGCTGCAGCCCCCAATCTCCTGCCCTCTATGTGTAGAACTGGCATGATAAGAAGACACAATCATGTCATCAGTGCAACTTGATTGCTAATCTATAGACTTTAACCAACCCTGGTCTGAGCAAGCTGGGGGCGGCAGTCTGGTTGTCAGGACGCCCCCCACCCCAAGCCCGGGGGCGGCAGTCTGGTTGTCAGGACGCCCCCCACCCCCCGCTGGGGGCGGCAGTCTGGATCTCAGGACGCCCACCCCAACCCGGGGGCGGCAGTCTGGTTGTCAGGACCCCCCCCCACCACCACAAGCCCGGGGGCGGCAGTCTGGTTGTCAGGACCCCCCCCCCCCACCACCACAAGCCGGGGGCGGCAGTCTGGTTGTCAGGACCCCCCCCCCCCCACCACCACAAGCCGGGGGCGGCAGTCTGGTTGTCAGGACCCCCCCCCCCCCCACCACCACAAGCCGGGGGCGGCAGTCTGGTTGTCAGGACCCCCCCCCCCACCACCACAAGCCGGGGGCGGCAGTCTGGTTGTCAGGACCCCCCCCCCCCCCCCCACCACCAAGCCGGGGGCGGCTGTGTGGTTTTCAGGACCCCCCCCCCCCCACCACCACAAGCCGGGGGCGGCAGTCTGGTTGTCAGGACCCCCCCCCCCCCCACCACCACAAGCCGGGGGCGGCAGTCTGGTTGTCAGGACCCCCCCCCCCCACCACCACAAGCCGGGGGCGGCAGTCTGGTTGTCAGGACCCCCCCCCCACCACCACAGCCGGGGGCGGCAGTCTGGTTGTCAGGACCCCCCCCCCCACCACCTCAACCGGGGGCGGCAGTCTGGTTGTCAGGACCCCCCCCCCCACCACACACAAGCGGGGGCGGCAGTCTGGTTTGTCAGGGGCCCCCCCCCCCACCACCACAAAAACCGGGGCGGCAGTCTGGTTGTCAGGACCCCCCCCCCCCACCACCACAAGCCGGGGCGGCAGTCTGTTGTCAGGACCCCCCCCCCCCCCCACCACCACAAGCCGGGGGCGGCAGTCTGGTTGTCAGGACCCCCCCCCCACCCCCCCACAAGCCGGGGGCGGCGTCTGGTTGTCAGGACCCCCCCCCCCACCCACCCCAAAGCCGGGGGGGGGCAGTCTGGTTGTCAGGACCCCCCCCCCCACCACCCCAAGCCGGGGCGGCAGTCTGGTTGTCAGGACGCCCCCCACCCCAAGCCCGGGGGCGGCAGTCTGGTTGTCAGGACGCCCCCCACCCCAAGCCCGGGGGCGGCAGTCTGGTTGTCAGGACGCCCCCCACCCCAACGGGCGGCGTCTGGTTTCAGGACCCCCCTCCCCCCCACCAAGCCGGGGCGGGTCTGGTTGTCAGGACCTGATTGTCATTCCCCTTCTGCAATGATACCCCCTCCTCAGGGGGCAGCCATCCCGAGCCCACTGGAGATAATGGGTCACATCTGGAAGAGCAATGTACAAACCAGATCAAATTTCGAGAAAATAAGCCCCCCCCTCCCCAGGGCCCCTTTCCTGGGGGTTCCCGTCACGCTTCGTATATGGAAAACCAAATTACGCGTTCCCGATCGCAAAAAACAGAGCAAAGGAGAGAAACCGGGAAGAGGGAAAAATTTTTGTCCCAGGCTCCCCCCAGCAATGCGGGGGGGGTGTGTGGCCCCGGCACTTACCTGCAGTCGCAGAGGGAGTTTGGGCAGCCCATCCGTACCGGGGGAGGGGTGCGGCTCCATATACCCGTTACCAGGCCCACCCACAGGGGGGGGGAAAGAGGGTGGGCGGGGGAGCTGCTGATGAATGGACGGGCAGCTACAGGGGCGGCAGAGTGCTCCCCGCCCCGGATGTAATGGGCAATCCTCCCATACGCTGACCCCGGGGGGTGCTGCCCCTATAGCGCCCATGGCCATTTGTACTATGCCCGCATCCTGCTCCAAAGCCGGATCAGCTGCTGGAGTGTAAGCTCCTGGGCCCAGTGCCTTATGTTATCTCACTGAGACTCATACTATAATCTTATAGCGCTCCATAGGCAAATCTTATACTCTTATACTGCTCCATAGCCGGATCTGCTGCTGGGGTGTAAGCTCCTGGGCCCAGTGCCTTATGTCACCTCACTGAGACTTGCACTATACCCACACAGCGCTCCATTGTCGACTCTACCGCTAGATTGTAAGCTCCTGGGCCCAGTGCCTTATGTTATCTCACTGAGATTTGTACTATACCCAAATAGCTCTCCATAGCCAGATCTGCTCCTGGGGTGTAATCTCCTGAGGCTTGTACTATACCCACATAGCGCTCCATAGCACTCCACTCTACCGCTAGATTGTAAACTCCTGGGCACAATGTATTTATGTTATCTCACTTTGGGGTTGTACTATACCCCGGATATGCCATAGCCAGATCTTTAGTTGTAGTCCCGGGCCCCGTGCCTTTGTTATTTACGGGCTCATATAACCATAAGTGTCCCTAGTGATCTTCTAGATTGAAGCCTGGGCCCATGCCTTTTTGTTATTTATGGGGCTCATATTCACCATATAGTGCTCCATAGCTAGATCTTCTAGATTGTAAGCTCCTGGGCCCAGTGCCTTATGTTATCTTACTGAGGCTCATACTATACCCATATAGTGCTCCATAGCTAGATCTTCTAGATTGTAAGCTCCTGGGCCCAGTGCCTTATGTTATCTTATAAGAGGCCATACTATCCCCTATAGTGCTCCCAACTAGATCTTCTGATTGAAGTCTGGGCCCTGCCCTTGTTATCTTAGAATTTGTATATACCCAAAAAGCCTTCCATAGCCCAAACTGCTTCGGGGGGAACTCCTGGGGGATGCCTTAATTATCCACTAGGTCATATTTAACCCCCTTAGTGCTCATGCCAGTCTTCTGATTGAAAAATCCCGGGGCCCAGTGTCTTATGTTATCTCACGGGGGTTTTATGATTGTTGCTGGGGTGTAACCCTGGGCCCAGTGCGTAATGTCATCCACTTAGTACAGTTTGTACTATGCACCACATAAAGGGCTGGGACCGCTCCATAGCCAGATCTTCTAGATTGTAAGCTCCTGGGCCCAGTGCCTTGTGTTATTTCACTGAGGCTTGTAATATACCCACATACTGCTCCATAGCTGGATCTGCTGCTGGATTGTAAGCTCCTGGACTCAGTGCGTTATGTCAGCCAGTGACTTGTACTATACCCATATAGTGCTCCATAGTCAGATCTTCTGGATTGTAAGCTCCTGGGCCCAGTGTATTATGTCATCTACTTACTACAGCCTGTACTATACACCTCATACAGGGCTGAGAATGTTCCATAGCCAGATCTTCTAGATTGTAAGCTCTTGAGCCCAGTGTATCATGTCAGCCAGTGACTTTTACCCTACCCACATACCTCTCCATAACCAGATCTTCTAGACTGTAAGCACTTGGGCCCAGTCTATTATGTCCTCTACTTACTGCAGCTTGTACTACACACCACATACAGGGCTGGGACCGCTCCATAGCCAGATCTTCTAGATTGTAAGCTCCTGGGCCCAGTGTGTTATGTCACTACTGATGCTTGTTTGTACTGTTTAACAGTAAGACTTAGTTGCCTATAGCAACCAATCAGAGTTCGGCTTTAATTTTTCAAGGACAGTGTGTTAAATGAAAGCGGAGCTCTGGTTGGTTGCTATGGACAACAACAGTCTTACACTTAGGCAGTTTTGATAAATGGGGCCTTATGTTTTTTATGCGATTGTGAGAGAGCGTGTAATGGAGCGGCTTATACCTCTTTGGTATTTTTGACGCATCCCTGGCTTTGGCGTACAAATACTGCTGCAAAATATGAAATGCTCTACACGCACTGGGCCTCATTTATGAACACTGTCTAACAGTGAGGCTGTCTCTGTTACCCATAGCAACCAATCCGAGCTCAGCTTTCATTTTTCAAGAACAGTGCATTAGATGAAAGCTGAGCTCTGATTGGTTGCTGTGGGTAAAAGAGACCGCCTTAGGGTATGTTCACACGATGTACTGCGGCACGAACAGTATGCGCCGCAGTACATCGTGTCTGTCGGGAGCTCATGCTAATACGCGCATACTCCTAAGGCGCGCGGCGGGGGAGAGGGCAGCTCCCCAGCCCCATTGACATTTATTACTCGCGGCGCGTAGTCGCCGCAAGTAATTGACATGTCACTTATCTCCCCGCACGTACAATAAGATCGGATTGTACGAGCAGGGAGAGGAGGCATAATCCATAGGTCTCATGGAGAACTATGGATTACCGTAATTTCGGCGCGCATCTCACCTGTATTACAGCACAAATACACGGCGAAATGCGGGCCGAAATTATGGCATGTGAACATACCCTTAGGGTATACGCGGGTAATTTCGGCGCGCATTTCGACACGGATTTGCGCTCTAATACGGGCGAGATGTGCGCCGAAATTACGGTAATCCATAGTTCTCATAGAGAACTATGGATTACGCCTCCTCTCCCCGCTCATACAATACGATTGTATTGCACACGCGGGGAGATAAGTGACATGTCAATTACTTGCGGCGAATATGCGCCGTGAATAATGAATGTCTATGGGGCCGTACCCTAATGGTACCCTATATCAGAGGACCCAGATAGGGTCTGCAGAGAGCCACCACATTGTTATTCCATAGAAAAAGGTACAATGTTCTTGCTCCTGAGTGGGCCCCCTTAACTTGTGGGTCCCAATGCAGCTACTATGGCTGCTACATTTGTCATTACACCCATGTTTTTGTGTTAATATCCCCACATGCCTGGTACTGAAATATGCTCAGAATTTTCTACATCAAGTATTTCCTTAGTGGGTATCTTTTCTGCTTGTCTCTTTGTAAGGGTCTTCCCTCTTGCCTAGATTCCAAGGTACATAAGGTCACATAATATGTCAGAATCTGGGTGGGAAGTGAGTAACATGCTGGCCTTTTATTAGAAGCATCCAACTTCACCCATTACGGTTTTTGTTTTTGGGTGGAGATGGCTTCTGCCGTGATGTGTAAGGCAAGGTTCACACATGCGTTGGGAGTTTCTATGCGAAACATCCGCTGCATGTTCCATCAGAAATAACAGAAAAAAATAGCGCAGCAACCTATTCTATTTGTTCTGTCTCCATGACAGACACCACGGCAGAAACCCAACGTACCCATTGTAATTAATAGGGCCCGTTGTCAAACAGATCCTCAGGCATCCGTTTTCAGTGTCCGATGCAGATGTGAACCTAGCCTAAAGCCTGCTTCAGATCTACATCTTCGGAAACCTCCACTGTGTTGTGACGGACATTGCATCAAAAACCCAAAAAAGACCAGTCGGGCATTATAGGTGTCCATTGTAAACTCTGCAATGGAGGTTCTGATGCAGATGTGAACCAGGCACCTTCATTATACTGACATCTACAATGCCTTGCGAAAGTATTCGGCCCCCTTGAACTTTTCAACCTTTTGCCACATTTCATGCTTCAAACATAAAGATATCAAATTTTAATTTTTTGTGAAGAATCAACAACAAGTGGGACACAATTGTTTAGTGGAACGAAATTTATTGGATATTTGAAACTTTTGTAAAAAATAAAAAACTGAGAAGTGGGGCGTGCAAAATTATTCGGCCCCTTTAAGTTAATACTTTGTAGCGCCACCTTTTGCTGCGATTACAGCTGCAAGTCGCTTGGGGTATGTCTCTATCAGTTTTGCACATCGAGAGACTGAAATTCATGCCCATTCTTCCTTGGCGCACTGCTGGAGCTCAGTGAGGTTGGATGGAGAGCGTTTGTGAACAGCTGGAGCTCAGTGAGGTTGGATGGAGAGCGTTTGTGAGCAGCTGGAGCGCAGTGAGGTTGGATGCAGAGCTCTTGTGAACAGCAGGAGCTCAGAGAGGTCGGATAGAGAGCGTTTGTGACCAGCTGGAGCTCAGTGAGGTTGGATGGAGAGCGTTTGTGACCAGCTGGAGCTCAGTGAGGTTGGATGGAGAGCGTTTGTGAACAGCAGTTTTCAGCTCTTCCCACAGATTCTCCATTGGATTCAGGTCTGGACTGTGACTTGGCCATTCTAACACCTAGATACGTTTATTTGTGAACCTTCCATTGTAGATTTTGCTTTATATTTGGGATCATTGTCTTGTTGGGAGATAAATCTCTGTCCCAGTCTCAGGTCTTTTGCAGACTCCAACAGGTTTTCTTCCAGAATGCTCCTGTATTTGGCTCCATCCATCTTCCCATCAATTTTAACCATCTTCCTTGTCCCTGCTGAAGAAAAGCCCAAACCATGATGCTGTCCCCACCATGTGTGACAGTGGGGATGGTGTGTTCAGGGGGATGAGCTGTGTTGCTTTTACGCCAAACATATCGTTTTGCATTGTGGCCAGAAAGTTGGATTTTGGTTTCATGTGAGCAGAGCACCTTCTTCCACATGTTTGGTGTCTCCCAGACGGCCCCTTCTTCTATATGTTTGGTGTCTCCCAGGCGGCCCCTTCTTCTATATGTTTGGTGTCTCCCAGTTGGCTTGTGGCAAACTTTAAACCAGACTTTTTATGGATATCTGTGAGAAATGGCTTCTTCTTGCCACTCTTCCATAAAGGCCAGATTTGTGCAGTGTACGACTGATTGTTGTCCTATGGACAGACTCTCCCACCTCAGCTGTAGATCTCTGCAGTTCATCCAGAGTGATCATGGGCCTCTTGGCTGCATCTCTGATCAGTCTTCTCCTTGTTTGAGATGAAAGTTCAGAGGGACGGCCGGGTCTTGGTAGATTTGCAGTGGTCTGATCTCCTTCCATTTCAATATGATCGCTTGCACAGTGCTCCTTGGGATGTTTAAAGTTTGGGAAATCTTTTTGTATCCAAATCCGGCTTTAAACTTCTCCACAACAGTATCACGGACCTGCCTGGTGTGTTCCTTGGTCTTCATGATGCTCTCTGCGCTTTAAACAGAACCCTGAGACTATCACAGAGCAGGTGCATTTATACGGAGACTTGATTACACACAGGTGGATTATATTTATCATCATCAGTCATTTAGGACAACATTGGATCATTCAGAGATCCTCACTGAACTTCTGGAGTGAGTTTGCTGCACTGAAAGTAAAGGGGCCGAATAATTGTGCATGCCCCACTTTTCAGTTTTTTTATTTTTTACAGAAGTTTAAAATATCCAATAAATTTCGTTCCACTTCACAATTGTATCCCACTTGTTGTTGATTCTTTACAAAAAAATTTAAAATTTATATCTTTATGTTTGAAGCCCGAAATGTGGCAAAAGGTTGATAAGTTCAAGGGGGCCGAATACTTTCGCAAGGCCCTGTATATAATTGTTTGGAATTCTGTTTAAGAGGTTGTTCCACCATCACAGGGGATGTCCAATATCAACCCCCCCCGCCTCCCCCCAAGCTTATTTAATGACATGCATGAATTCTTTAAACAACATAGATCAAAATGAGTTGCTCCTTCACCCATTACCCTATCTTGTTTAAACGAATGTCAGAAGAGATGTGGTTCCATTCTGGTCTGTATGCCGGTGACCATGTGGTCAGAACGTCATCACTTCTTTTCAGTTCGGGGAGGCGGGTGTGCATGCATTCAGCAGGCAGACAAATCATAACTATTTTAAGTCTAATGTTCCATTTGGGTAGGGTGAGGCACCTGGCCACCCTTATATTTACAACACTCCAGCATGGAAATCCTCGTCTGCAGCTCCTGTTCTTAAAAAGGAAATCCACTCATATAGGCTCAAGTGCGGTACCTGTGTTTTACAACAACCCCGAATTGATAGTACGTCTGCAGGTCACACAGTCAATTAACATCATTCATTACACTATGAAGGAAAAAGAGAATATAACATTTCATTAACAAATCCCCTTGCTATGTTTTGCCGCCAAACAGCGTCCTCAGCAGTCTTTGAGGCTATTACTGCAGCCAGGCTATCACTAGTAGGTTATTGTTTATAGTAAGCTTTGGGTTTTTCATTGGTGACTGTATTGCATATAATCTGTAGGGTTTAAAATATATTGAATAAAAATCAAGTTTTGAAATAGTTAAAAAAGAGGTATTTTTTTCCTTAGGGCATTTGAAAATAAAGAATCTACTCAAACGCTGACACTTCGTATTTAGGTGCTGTACAGACATCCCCTTAAGTCATTATTCGCTAAGGCACCTGCGCAACCAGTCTGACCACCCACAAGTGCGACAGGAACAATCCTATGGCTTGGGCCTCTTGATGCGGCAGCCTCATGCAGACCAGACCATGGCCCCAAAAGTCCATGAGTTTGAAACACTGAGGTCACCGGCATACTCGTGCAAGCATTGGTAACTGCAGTATCATCCATGCATAGCTGCCAAACCTTGAGCTCCAAGCCAAGATGTTCATATAGACATCTTTTGAGGATAGTTTTACATGTGCACAATTTTGGTTGCAAAATCCTTAGCATCCTTTTTACAAGTAAACTACAATACAATATTTTAAAAGACCCTATTCACACACAGCGGAAAAAAATCTACAGATTTTCACTGTAAATATGATTCTTTGCAATGCAGTTAGAGAAAACTGTACTGTAAACCTGCAGAAAATCAAAGTCCGTTTGTAAAACATGAGATTTTATTGAAGATTTTGTGCGTGAATTTTGTTAGTAGTACATAATGTTTATGCTCTGTGTGCACCTACCATGTGAATGTTATTATTTGGCAAATCACTGGCACAACCAGTTTAACCACCCACTACTGAGATTATATCGGACAACCTCATAGATGTATATTTGGTGTAAAGTGCAATGTATTGAGTGCTTTCAATCCAAATATATAAATACAGTAAATTTTAGGACCGGAATTGTTTTAAAAGAGGACTTGTTACATCTTCTGACCTGTCTGCTTAAGTAAATACTTATGTTCTCTGTGAATTAACAATCCTGGAGCATATTCTCTTATAACTCTGTGTTGTGCTGTTCCTCTGTTAATTCATTATAGAAATGTAATACTTAATCTGTCAGATGAGTATTACCAATTTGGAGGTTGTCCCTATGCTGCCTACTATCATCCAGTCAGTGCTGACAGTTACCATGTGCAGGGACACGCCCTTTGAAAACTGGAATGGTAACACCCAGCTGACAGATTCAGTAATACATTTCTAGAAGGAATAAGAAACAAACAGCACAACACATAGATATAAGAGAAGGGGCTCCAGAATTGTTACTTCAAGAAAGAACATAAGTATTTATTAAAATAGACTTGTCACAGATCCTCTTTGTTCACTTTATGTAACTTTGAGCGCAGAGTCATAAGATGATGGGCTGCTAGGAATTTATTTCCCCTGCACCTAATCTACGAATATATCATCTGCTGCAAAGAATTCTTAGACCCGTTATTATACTAATCAGTTACTACATTAATAAAAAATAAAATATTGTGTTGGGGCCAGGATGGTTCAGGAAAGGAAAAACTTAAATACTTACCTTAGCTGCCTACTGCTGCTGCAAAGCTTCTGGGGATCTGCTCCTCTGCTGCCAGAATGGAGGGCTTGTGCTTCATTGTAAGCATATGGAGTGCAAGACTCTCCTCTGTGTCAGGATCAGAACCTGGAAGTAGAGTGGGGGGGATCGGGAGCTACATTTCAGTATTTTTTTTCCTTCTAAGAACAACCTGGCCCCAATGCAGTATGATTTTTTCTTTTTTTTTTTTTCTTTAATGGACAGCCCTTTTATGTGATTTTTAAATTGTATTCAGACATCACATACTTGTCACTGAATTGCAACCAAAAGTTAAGAAAGTTACTAAATGGGGTGGGGATTATAGGCCTTAATTTTGCCACTGGCTTTGTCAGGAGGCCCCGATAAAATGCAGCAAAGTGTGTTGAAGTTGTTCCCTTTGCATCCATCAGGTCTTAATCCTTCCATATTTATTATAATTTTTGCTTCAGGTTATTTGTGTATATTTTGTTATTCCGTAAGGGGAATTTTTAAGTTTTGTTATTTACCCACCTCTCATCCATTATGCTTATATATAGTTTGGTTACCTACCTCAGATGTTACATATTATGCCACTGCCTTTTTATTCATGTTGTTTTTACTAATTTCTTATAATAAAGTTTATTTCACATTATTTGCTTTTTTCATATATGTGGAGAGTTTTAAATTCTGTTTTTGGGGTTGACAAGTTTAAAGAGGTGCCAAATTTATCAAACAGCATGAGCCACCGTGATAAATCTGGCACATTTGTAGACTAAGTTTACACAAACTTTTAGACAGCATTAATAAATAAGGGCTTACTGACTTCTGATATGAGTTTGTCCACAGATCAAAAAACTATTCCCATTGACAGCAATAGAAAATGCAGGTAGTAGTTCATACAAAGCGTATTTTCAGCATGCGGTTCTTAAAAAAAAAAAAAAGGCATTATCAAAACATTTTGAACATGCTCATTCTTTGGTCCTATTCCATGTGCAAATTTATTGTCGATGTCAATGGTGTGACTACAATCCTCATGCAATACGCACCCAAAACATTTGTACGTGTATTGCATGTGATTGCATGTCTAAAACCAATAGGCACGAATTGGACTCTGACTGCCTCTAAAACCTATATACATTATGTATGTCCAATATAATCTTAGATATATATATCTTACATATATAAAGAAATGCCTCTTAATCTTATATACATATACTTAAAGGGGTTGTCTCACTACAAGGATTGCTGCTTTTTAGGTTAAAGATCTTGCAAAAACAAGTCGCTTTGCAATGTCTTTCCATTAACAGTGTCCTACCTATTCCTAGATATCCCCTCTTGTATGGGCTGCATCAGCTCCTCAAGTCACTATAGCTACAGACCTATTCAATCTCTCCCGATAGGCTGCTAGCACTGATTGCTATAGCTACAAACCTGGCTTCTTCTGCAGCCTCGTGGAAACCAGTAAACACGTCCCTGAATTCAAAATGAAACCAAGAAAACAGAACTGAAGTAAGATGAATCAATGTAGTGAGACAACCCCTTTAAGTATATACTTTAGTTAAAAAAAAAAAAAAATAGACGCCTCAGACAACCCGGTTTTCATTGGCAGAATCCAAGTTGATTCCACTCTTAGGGTATGTTCACACGGCGTGTTGGATCAGATTTTGGATCTGTGTTTCGTACCCCAAACACGCATCTAACAATGTGCAGCGTGATTTTATATTGCTTTCAATGTAACACGCATCGGCATGCAATATGTGTTTGCATGCATCTTTGATGCGTCTTTCGGATCCTTTCAAAGAATTGGTATGTCAATTCTTGATTCGAAAGATGCAGCAGACGCCCTATATAATGCTATAGGGAGCGTTCCTGTTGCAGCCATAACGCAGCCAAACATGCAGCTGCGTGTTGGATGTGATTTTTGCAGCGTTTTTTCGATCCAAAAACAGATCTAACACGCCGTGTGAACATAGCCTTAATTTTTAGATGTGAACATCTCCTAAAAGTATATTCTCACTTGCCAAATAGCACTGGTAGTAGACACTGTAGCCAATTGTGACAAGGCAGAATCTAAAGTATAAGTTTCCAATGTTGATGTGAACAGAACCTAACCTGCCTGCATTATTATCATGGATTCTAATAGACATCATCATGACCTCAGCAAGTTTATCGGTAAAGCACAAAAAAGACACAAGAGCAAAGTATAATCACTGTTTATTTAGTCAATAGAAAGTGCATAGTACAAGCCCTTTACTCTGAATTATTTGTAATCTACATGGCACAAACAGCAGGTTTTGTTTGGCAGAATTACCATTAGCAACTGGAATCATCAATTAGTTAATTTTAACAAAGATACATTTATTAATCAACACAGCTGTACAGTTGCTACATATAAGATGAGCAGACATTGTTAGATGTGGACAACAAGGGCAAATTATCAGCCAAAATTGTGGTAACGCATCAGACCCATTCTGTACTATAGGATTATAAATGGATGACTTCTTGGCCACAAATGAAGGAATCTCCCCGATTTGATTACATAAATGCTTTTAAAATTGAACTAATCCAACCTAGTTGTTTTATATGGCTTGGCTTAAAGGGGTTGTCTACCTCAGTAAACGTCATCTAAAAAGGTCCAAGGCCCCAAATGAAATAAAAAAAAAAAATCCCCTGGTTCCAGTGGTTCAGCTCTCTGGTCTTCTGTGGACATAGCGTCCACTCCAAATGGAGAGGTCACCGCTGATTGCTGCAGCCAATCACGTACCCCTGACTTACTTGTTCGGAGCGGTTCACTTCCGAATGGTGATGTAAATGAGTGGCACATGATGCCCCTGTCCGGAACTAAAAGAAAGAACCAAAGACAAGAAAGACGCAGCAATGGAACCAGAGGAAGGAGAGTTATTAATTGTTTTTTGTTTTAATAGGGCTATTTATTTATTTTTTTTAAGAAGTGGACAACTCCTTTAAATAGCAGTGTTGTAGCAGTGCACTTTTGGCCCCAGATTGGGGAGAAGAGCCATCATCCAAATTATCATGTAAATTGTTTTGATGGAACATGCAAGTTGATCGTCTAGCAGATAGAACGCCTCTGCTTATCTTCCACATCAGACAAATAAAATCCATAGAAACCTATGTTTTCACAAGGCAGGGATGCCAGATACCACAATATTAGATAGTCTTTCAATGGATACAGACTCCAGGCCAGTTGTTTTGTTGGCACAGTCAGCTATAAACAGGACAACTGTAAATGTTATCAGATGCCAATTTGCATTTTGTTATCCTTTGATGTGTGAAAAGAGTCAGCTATTTAACCAGATGATCATATCTGTACCATTTGCACATTAAATTAGTAGAATGCAGTTTAAGTTCAATAGTTAAGCTTATCATAGACATGAGGTCTATCTGCCCCATACTACAATCTTTTGGGAAAAGTGGCACCAGAGAAGTCTAGCAGTCAATCTCCCCCTTTTTGATGTATTGGAGTCTCACTAAACTAGGCTTAATATGTAACGTTTAGTTAACTGATGGTTAAAGTCAAGGGTAGTCACCTAAAATGGTACCTGTCCAGCACACATAGAACATACCCAGCACATGAAGACTGTCTGAATCGAGATATTGGACTATCCCTCACATCCTCATTCATGCTTGTACATTTCTCTTCTATGAACTATAAGGCCGTGTTCACACGGCTTATTCCCGACGGATTTGTGCGCCATATTGAGCGCACAAATCTGCCGTGAATAAGGGGCGGGACGGGGGCGGGGCCGGAGCGAGACGGGGGCGCCGCTCCCGGCCCCATAGACAATGCATTGTTTACGGCGCATCTGCGCCGTAAATAATGTGCATGTCACTTTCTCCCCCCGCGGCGGATTCGCCGAGCGGGGAGGAGCGACGGATTCCACTGTTCTCAATGAGAGCAGTGGATTACCGTAATTGCTGCCGCCGGATTGGCGCCGTACTGAAGCGCCAATCCGGCGCGCAGTATGGCGCCAATCCGCGGCAGAATAAGCCGCGTGAACGAGGCCTTAGGGAAACTGCACTGCCCATTCTCTTAGGGCATGTCCCCACGGCATGGGTTTTCGGCCGGTTTTTCAACCGGTTTGCGGTTTTTCAGACCGCCTGAAAAACCGTCCGAAAATTAGCACAATTGTGCTCTATGGAAATCCCGTGCAGCAGTCCCCACTGCACGGGTTTTCTGCCCGACTGTTTTGTCGCCAGCGGACCGGCGGCAAAATATTGAACATGCACAATCTTCCGTTCGGTTTCCGGACGGAATCTGTGCTGTTCAATGGGAGGGGGGAGGGAATCCGTCGGGAATAAGCCGTGTGAACACGGCCTAAAAGTTGTCAAGAAACCATGTTCCACCTGTGCACGTGTGTCTGGGATTGCTGCTCACCTCCAATGAAGTAAATAGGGTTCCAGATGCAAAAATCACACATTAGTTTAAGTGAAGAGATAGTTGAACCTGCAAATCTTCCCCAAGAAAGATATAGCTGGGGCAATTTCATATCACACAGCAACTGAGACATGCACTGCGAAAATTCTTTATATGGGGTCTACTTTAGGCTATGTTCAAACATTCAGCCTTTAGGGTGCAGTTTTTAAAGCCAAAATCAAGAATGGATTTAAAACCAGGAGAATCAATTATCTAAAGAGCCTTCAAAACACAGCCCTGTCTTAAAGATTAAAATATAGAAATCACATATAGTCTGTTAGGGGCATATATATTTGGACACTGACAAATTATTTTTTTGTACCCGTTTACAGAAACATATTCACGTTATATAATGGATAAGGACATATTAAAATTGGTAGAAGGGTTTAGCAGTTCCCGCTTCGTAACAAGTGCCGCCCTGTTTTTAAAAAGGACCAAAAAGTAATAAAACAAATGAAATGACTAAATAAAATTTAATTTCTTACTAGTGGTGAAAACCCTTTTTGGGAATGACTGCCGGATGTCTTGAACATCACCAGATACTGCGATTCCTCCTTTTTAATGCTTTGCCAGGCCGTTACTGCAGTGGTTTTCAGTTGCTGTTTGTTTGTGGCCTGTCTGAAGTTTAGTCTTTAGGCCGTGTTCACACGGCTTATTCCCGACGGATTTGTGCGCCGTATTGAGCGCACAAATCCGCCCTGAATAAGGGGCGAGACGGGGGCGCCGCTCCCGGCCCCATAGACAATGCATTGTTTACGGCGCGTCCGCGCCGTAAATAATGTGCATGTCACTTTCTCCCCCCGCGGCGGATTTGCCGAGCGGGGAGGAGCGACGGATTCCACTGTTCTCAATGAGAGCAGTGGATTACCGTAATTGCTGCCGTGGATTGGCGCCGTACTGAAGCGCAAATCCGGCGCGCTGTACGGCGCCAATACGCGGCAGAATAAGCCGTGTGAACGAGGCCTTAAGGGGCCGTTCACACGGCTTATTTTGCCGCGGATTTGCGCTGCAGTACGGCGCCAATCCGTCGCATTAATTATGGTAAGCCACCTTCCTCAAAGAGAACTGTGGATTCCGTGGTCCCTCCCCCCTCGGCGAATCCGCCAGGCGGGGAGAAAGTGACCTGCACATTATCCAGGAGCAATACGTGCCGTGAATAATGTAAGTCTATGGGGCCAGCGGGCCGCGTCCCCGCCCCTTATTCAAACCGGAATTGCGAGCGCAATCCGGCTCGCAATTCCGGCTTGAATAAGCCGTGTGAACCGGGGCTAATAAGTGAAATGCAGCTCGATTGGGCTGAGATCAGGTGACCGACTTGGCCATTCAAGAATATTCCACTTCTTTGCTTTAAATTTTAAGACTAAATTTCAGACAGAAAGGCCCACAAATAAACAGCAACTGAAACCCACTGCAGTAAGGGCCTAGCAGAGCATCAAAAAGGAGGAAACAGTGTCTGGTGATATCCATGAGTTAAAGACTTCAGGCAGTCATTGCCAACAAAGGGTTTTCAACCAAGTATTAGAAATTAACATTTTATTTACAATTATTTAAAATTTTTCCAATTACTTTTGGTCCCTTTAAAAACAGGGTGGCCCATGTTAAAGGAGCTGAACTAAACCCTTCGTCACATTTTAATGTGGAGACCTTAAAATGAAAGCTGAAAGTCTGGACTTTATGTCCATTATTTAACTATAACGTGAATGTGTTTCAGTAAACCGGTACAAAAAAGAAAGCTTATGTCAGTGTCTAAATATATATGGACCGAACTCTAGCAAAATAAGCGTAGGACAGCAGTATTCAATGCAACAAAGACAGATCAAATCCATTTCAACAACACAATGAATGGCCCTAAACTGCTTCTTAATTCAAAATTGCTATCTGACAATCTTCATTTACATCTTAATGAAAATACACAAGAATAGAACAACCTTACATGTGACCATTTAGCAATTTTGAATCTTGCAGTAAAACACATTAAATTAGAAGTGTGCACAGGTTTATGTAAAAGAAGGGAAATAATACGAATAATGCTGGGCCCTCATCTATGATCATGGTTGTAGCAAATCTTTCTGTGTAATATGCGAGAAAATGTACTACATTTTTTTTGCTGCCGTGCTTTGCAGACACATTTATTATGGGAACTAGACGCACTTGGCGACCTCTCTGCTCTCTGACATAGTGCGGTTTCGCCCAAAGCATGCGTGGCTTTTTGTGAAAGGGGCATGGTCACGATGTGACATATTGCAGCAAAATTTTTACATCAAAACCATAACAACTAATAGTTGGTTTAAAAAGCTAGACAAGGCTAAAGCGGTGTGCGGCATTCATAAACTCATGTGTTTATAAATGACATTCTGATATGATGATGAGGTCACAAAAAAAAATGCAGCTTTGGAAAAAACACACTCTTTTTAGAGGAAGGAAATATATGTATATATATATATATATATATATTACACACACACACATATATATATATATATATATATATATATATATATATATATATATATATATGTGTAATATATATATTTTTTTTACACAATATTATTGGGTTTACCATTGACAAACAATTCTTTGGCAGATCATGAAAATCAACTGTATTCCAGTGACTGTTTCCAGGTACAGACAACAACACCACAGTATATTACAATACTAGATTACCACTATTATATGCTGTACACTCCATAGGCTGGTGGATCTTATAAGAGGACAGTATTCATGGGTTAATATAAACAATGTATGGCAGACATGTTAAAAAATTACAGTATATGGTCCTCACTAGTCGTATAGAGGAATGGTTATGGGTTATATTTGGATAGGTTCCTATAGCTAAAAGTAACAGAGTATGTACTTCAGCAGGGAATACCTAACTACAGGAAGCAAGTTGGATGCCAGCATAATACAGGAGTGTACAAAGCGGTTTGTTTTGGTCATTACACCCAGTCAGGCCCTAATTACAGGCACACATGTGAAACTGCCCTTTTGCTCAGACTGCGCAACCAGATCCGTTACAAAAGCCTGCTAAAGTAGAGACAACCTTAGGAGTTATTTTTTTGTTAGCAGAATCCATAGTTTTCTACATGTGCCAAAACTGCCCACCCAAATAAGTATGATTGTGCACACTGATGAGCGAGGAAGAGATAGCAGTCCAAACAAAGTTTAACTGGAAGTTACTGCAGCTCTATAGCCAGCTAACAACGTGGCCCCTCCTGATGGGAGATTTATCCCACCCAACTGCTGCATGGGGCTCTGGCCACTGCTGTCTACCCATAAAGAGGACCTGTGGAGGCTTTTTATGCATTTCTTTTAGCATATACTTTTGTTCTCCATGAAGTAATTCTGAAACGTCTGATCTTGTTGCATTGTTCCTCTAGGAATGCATTACTGAATCAGTCACCGGGGTGTTAGCATTTCAGTATTCCAGTGGGTGTGTCCCTACACTGATTGGACAATATCAGACTGTGCAGCAACACCACCCCAAACTGGTAACACCCATCTGACAGATTAGATTTCTAGGTGGAATAACAGGGGAACCACACAACAGAGAATCGAGGAAAGCTGATCGAGAATTGTTATTTCATGGGGAATACTGGTTTTTACTAAAACAGATGTCAGGATTGACCACAGGTCCTATTTATGTATGTTCTGAAGGCGTCCTTCAAATAAAGGTTGTATGTAGTTTCTATGGATTTACCAACATGTCTGGTAATGGTAATTACATTTACCATTTATTTCTTTCAGTTCTATTTTGGGCAAACCTCTTCTGGTTCAAGTCATAAGTTGGAAGGACCAAGACATCTTGAAGTGGCCTACTACTGAGGACACATACTGTACAGTCCAAACAGCACTTCAACTTTAAAGCGGTTTATTTTCACCCAAACAGTGCAATGCAACGTTTCAGCTCATACTGAGCCTTTCTCAAGGCTTGAGAAAGGCTCAGTATGAGCTGAAACGTTGCATTGCACTGTTTGGGTGAAAATAAACCGCTTTAAAGTTGAAGTGCTGTTTGGATCTACTTTGTAGTCTTTAAGATACCCGTGGACGGGGGTTTCTGGACGTGCATTCATATTGAAGATTTTCCGGTGCTGCTTATTCTTCTTTTTATACATACTGTACAGTGTCCTAGAATCTCTACAGTTACAGGCTGGCACTTCAGATAACAGTATTTAGGTAATATTGCAATGCTTCAATATTTTCAGTCACCCATAACTAGGATGTAACAAACCAAACATTTATATAGAATTGAAAGAAATAGAAGCAGGACAATGCATCTTCATGAACATCTCCCAAGATGAAGTATAGTATGGTAGAAGAGAATGGAGGGTTATTACATCCACATTTTCTGCCAGGAAAGAAGGTATGGAGTTACATAAAGTGCCTTTAAGTCAATCAAATGTTGTGGTCATTTAGGAAATGTGTGACCTCCCAATATAAAGGAATTACAGAACTCGCATGGTAGTAAACAGACATATAGGATGTGGTATGACAAAACTCATTGTCTAATGCATCTGAAAAGTTATATTAAGGCTGAAAAGTTCAGACAAAGATATTAGTAAAAGGAAGTTTACAGTGTTGCATCGGCCTACAATCACAAAGTAAATATCTTACAGCAAGGAGATCTGGAACAAGACCACATGCTCCAAACATCCAGGATCCGCCATTTATCTCAGGATATGACATGCCTGATACTGATATAGTTGTCAGTATTAGTAGAAAGGAAAGAAAAAAAAAGAAGAATCATCCGCTTCAGAGTAGTCTGGCCATTTTGGATTCATTTGGTCGTGCAAACCTTCTTCAGAAACTTCTGGAGGTGCTAGTCTACTGGAGGTGCTGGAGGTTCATGGCTGCGATCCTGCAAATAAAAGAAATGGTTTTACTCCTATTATACATCATATACATGTCAATGGTACTTTTCCCATTCACACGTGTGTAAAGAAGGTGGTAGATACTATAAAGACAGACCATGAGGCTGCAATAAGGTCCTGTGATAGAGGAGGCAAACATCTGGCATGAAAAAATATTGAAGCGTACGGCACCACAATCAAGTGCATAGAGAGAACACTGAAGCCCAAAGTCAACTAAACAAGCCAAAAAGAAAACTTTTTTCTTTGACAAGTGGTAGCACTGCTGTGAATAAAGTCATTTTTTCTTATGCAAATTCCATATATAAAAACAGATTCATTTGAAAAAACACACAAGACACCAAAGCTCAGGACCTAATAAGGAACTGGAGACACCATTCATCAGGGCCAGGGCAATCAAAGTGGCTATTATTCACAAAAAGATAGTGCTATTATGTAAATAACAACCAATAATGCAAGGTCTGTTAAAACACATTAAAATAGACATCTCGCATTATAAATCCATTATGTATTTGAGGATATCCCCACACCTATAGCCATATACATATAGCAGACTCAGGCTTTTTTCACCCACCTCATGGATTTATATGGATGAAATATCTATTTTAATATATACAAGTTAATGACATTGGATTATTTCTTATTATTAGCACTATCTTAGTGAATAACAGACATTTTTTGTTGCACCCAGTCCTAGAGTCTGGAGTTTCCATTTCCTTCATAGGTCCTGAGAGGTCATCTATTATATATGTTTTTAAGCTAATCTGTTTTGCGTATATAATTTGTGAATAAAAGGGATTTTTCATATACAGTGGATCTTTTTGGCCTTTATTTGTATTTAGAATCAATGCAGTTTCTTTTCAAAGACTAGTTCTGCACAGTTAGCAAACGTCAAAATGGGCACCCCATTGCTATGCCCTCTTTTCCTGTGTAAGTCACTACACATAAAAGATATTTTTAAAGACATCTTATGTCAGAACCTATCAATTATGCAAAGATGAGTGATGGTACATAGGCGCTGCTTATCTCTTTCTATAGAAGCAGTCGTTGGCTACTCTGTGCCAACCATTGATTGCACTTGCTAAACATGATGCACTTGTTGTTGTGGCTATAAAATCCACGACTTAGTCCTCGTTGTGCTGGTTTCCAAGTTAATATCAGAATGGACATATGCGCATTATGTCGGAAAATTGATGCCTGACAGCAAGAAGATTTAGATGCAACATTATTTTGGTTCACACATGCAAGTTTATACAGGTGATTTAAAGGTTGCGGACCATCATCATTACTTCACATTTTTATTATTGTTGAAGGAGAATATTGTTCCCATCCAAATCTATTCTATTACTATACACTGAGGTTATTCAGTGACATTCAATAATTGAGGTGTCAGGTTGCCCAGAGACCACTGTCTAGGTGTAGAAGTACCTGGGCAACATTCCCTACATTGGAAATTATATGGTATTAGGGTGGGCAGAATAATCTCATGGAAACACATAGGCCATGTGAAGCCCTGGCACACGCGCGCGCTCTCTCTTTACACAACCCCTGAACAATCAGCACTTACATCAGGACAGGCTAAATTATGTGTGTGCTTTTTCTGTATGTATTAACAACATTATAGTAGAACTTCTATGTGTACAAATAGATATTCTAGGTGTGTTTAGACAAGTAAATAATATAGGTGATTTATATGCTATTTATGGTTGTACATGTATCAGTTACCCAGTGCTGCATGTGATTTGGTAATAAAGCATAGTCCCAGGAGACAGTATAGTGTCTTGATCTCGATATTCTGAATAATCATACACAATATTACCAGGGAGAACAAAAACAGGAGGCCTCTACTGTGGTTGTGGCCTCTAGGTCAATTGTACCATAATGTTCAAGACTTGTATCTTTATGCAATGAATATTGTTATGTCAAACGTAAAGTATTTTCATATAAAAGTATTTGTGAGAGTTGTAGGATACTCTCCTGTGGTGGGTGAAAGACTAGAGTGTGCATATATCAGAATAACATGAGTTAAACTGGCTGTATAAGAAACAAAGGTAACAGACTAGGAACCAACTAAAATGTAGACATCAAGTCTCCTTCATCAATTACAATTTTCAATTCCATTGGTTACTTTAATCATTACACACTACAATTGGCTACCTACAATAAACATTCGCCATGTCACGCAAGCAGTCACCTGTACATTACCTTTGTTTTGCTTTTACTAATAAATAATTGCCGCTTATCACTTGATATTCAAAACAGTCATTGTTAAAGTATTTAATTAACATGAGAAAGGCAACTTATCTAACCATTGTTTTGGTTATATGAATACCAAGAAATCAGATTGTCCATTGTCGTGGGTGGCTAGAGAATCTAGGGGGGCTTTTTAATGGAGATACTTGAAATTAAGTGATAGAATGTTCCAGTCATCATCTCAGTCATCATACTGATATAAACAAATGTGCGCAATCAGTAACCAGAGCAATAAAAGAATAGGTGGGGTAAACTATTTTCAGATAAGTAACAAAAATGTATTAATTCCTCTGACATCTGTTTGGAAATTATAAACCCATCTTTAAGCCTCAAGAACTTATTAAATCATTTAACTCTTTTATCTGGTACTAATGGACTTCTGTATAATTTCACTAACCATGTCAATGTGTATATATCTGGGTTTGTTTTTTTTTGTTTAATCTCTGTAACTCTCCTAATAAAAAGTTTAATCAGAGTCCGTTCATATTGAGGTATTCCTATGGTAAAGATGGAAAGAGGAGTAGCTGTAGATAATAAACCTGAATACGAAATACTAACTTGGTCAAATCATATCTGTGTGTGTGTGCGCTCTGATTCTTCAAATATGTTTAACCCATTGTGGAGCCAAGGAACAAAAAGCTTTTCCATTGACGTTGTAGGAGAAGTCAAAGATGAACACCTACATATTCCAATAACACTATAAACTGAAGCACTATCAAAGGGGATACAGGAATTTTGAAAAAAGCATTTCTGCTATCTAGGGTACATGAAATTTTTTTTAGATTCTCAGTTCACACTTTTTTTGGGGGAATGTGCTTCAGTTTATAGTATGCCACTGTTATTGGAATATGTATGTATACTACAGCTGTACCAGTGTTGCACCTATGTTCATTTTTTTCAAAAATGTTTTTTTTTTGGATGTGCATAACCATATATTGCTCAAAGATGAACACCAGCCTGATAAGCAGCTGTTTACCAGACACCAGTTGTGACCTTCCCCATTGTATTATATTTTTGTATTTCTTCCTGTCACTTGATAACATACATACACATACATACTAGAATCTCACCACCACCACTATAACAATAAGCTCTACTTAAAACACAACTTATCAGTATACCTTAAAACACATCCGGAGAACCCATAGAGTAAAAGAGGACCACAAAAATCATGGGCCAAAATACCAGTTGATGCAAAGGGATAACAGTGGGATAAATTAATGCACTTATAAATCAATGCATAATCATAAATAGTGCAAATAGTAGTAGATCTGGAATAAAATGTATACATAAGGCAACAGACTCGTGTGATCATTCCAAACATCTTCTGAACATGTTAGATATAACAATGTTAACAAAAATCAAGCAATAACACCAGTACTTTACTAAAGGACAACATAATGTCACAACACTCAATATCATATAATAAGTCATACATCAAGACTAAGCAGCAAACAAAGTTATCACAAACAGTCAGAAATGATTATAGTATTTTATCTGATAATTTTATAAAAATATGGATGGAACAAATACAAAAGAACCACAGGCAGTGCATTATTATATATCATTAATTAGATCAAATTAATACACAGAAAATGCGTAACAAGGTAAAAAATAGAATCACAAGATAATCCCCCACCAGTAATAGTGCTACACAGTTTTATCAGTGCACAAATATATATATATATATATATACATACATACATACATACAACAACATCACATAACATAATACTACACACATACACACACACCATACATATACACTCACCGGCCACTTTATTTGGACACCTGTCCAACTGCTCGTTAACACTTAATTTCTAATCAAACCAAACATGGCGGCAACTCAGTGCATTTAGGCATGTAGACATGGTCAAGACAACCCCTTTGCAGTTCAAACCGAGCATCTATGGGGAAGAAGGTGTTTGGTCCCTTTGAACGTGGCATGGTTGTTGTCCAAAAGGGCTGGTCTGAGTATTTCAAAATGCTGTCCCGGGATTTTCACGCAAACCATTCTGGGGGTTTAAAGAGAATGGCCGAAAAAAAAAAAAAAATCCAGTGACGGAGTCCTGGGGGGCAAAAATGCCTTTTTTTTTTTGGCAAGGTCAAAGGAAAATGGGCAGAGGGTTTCGAGCTGATAAAAGGGGCAACGTGATCAAATAGCCACCCTTACAACCAAGGTAGGCGAAGAGCATCTTGAACGAAAACGTAGGGGCCAATTTTTGAGCAGGGGGCTTCACAGAAAAGCCCACCCCGGGGCCACTCCTTTCAGCTAAGAACGGGAAACTGGGGCCCCAAATTTTTCCCCAAGCTCATCAAAATTTGGGACAGTAGAAGTTTGGGAAAAAAAACTTTCCCGGTCTGTGAGTCTCTTTTTCTGCTGGACATTGGAGGTGGGGCAAAAAATTTTGGTTCAAAAAACTGAAAGCAGGATCCATCTGCCTTGTATCAACGGTTCAGGCTGGTGGTGGGGGTGCATGGGGGGGGAAAATATTTTTTGGCACTCTTTGGGCCCCCTTTGGACCAATTGAGATCTTTTGCAACCCCTTGTGGAATTATCCCACAAAAATTTTGAGGCAGTTTAAAGGGAAAAAAGGGGGTCCAACCCTTACAAAGGGTTTGTCCCAATAAATACCGGTGATGTGTGTGGGGTATGTAAAAATTATATATAATATATATATAATATAATTTTAAATATATATTATATATATATATTATATATATAATATATATTTAAAAATTTTATTTTTAAATTATATTAGTGCTGTAAAAACAAAAAAAGGGGGACTTTAATGGACAAACTAAAATATAACATCCGGGGGTATACACTTTACACATATTATAATTCAGCATGGTTGAATTGATGTCAATGACCAAACAAAATTGTTGAGTCTAGTTCTGCATGGGGGCAAGAAAAAAAAGGTCATATAAATCCCAAATTGGTACCAATGAAAATGTCAACTCATTTCACAAAAAAACAACCCCTTACACAGCTCTGGATACATTTAAAAAAAAAAAAAGTATGGCTATAGAAGATAGTGATTCATAAACATGGTTTTACACAATTTTTAGGGTATGACCGTACAGTATAGATAAAATAGCTGTCAGATTCCGTTTTAGCATTTTTCAAACAATTTTTGGAATTGGCCGCTCCCCCTCCCCTATTACATTGAACAGTATATTTTCCGCTATAAAACCAGGTGGACGAATTTACATGTTCCAGTTTTTTTTTTAGGTGGTTTTCGGTTTTTGAAATGGGCCGTATAGATACAGTTCGGATTTCTTTTGAATTTTGGGGGGAGGGTTGACGTCTGTTTTCGGGGCCTTTTTAAAAAATGTGACTGAAACAATACCTGTGGACTTCCCCTTAAAGACTACAACATAAAAACCCATAAAAAACCCGGTACACGTAATCTTTTTTCCCCATGAGTAAAACAAAAGCATTTTTTATCCCCCGTGAGTGTGGTGTAGGTAAAAAAAAAAAACAAAAATCAGAGGATACCTGTGCCTTTATCCCCCCCAAAAAAAAACAATGTGTTCCTCAAATTTTGGTACAATAAAAAACTCAACTTTTCCCACAAAAAAACAAGGTTTTTTTAAACAACAGATACAAACATCTCCATGGACAGAGAAAGGGGGAAAGATTTTTGTGGGAGGACTGAGGTTTCCCCTGCATTCATATACATTTACCTTTTTTCTGTCGTTTGAGGCATTTAGGGTGAAATTTAGAGAAAGGGGAGGAATTGCTGTAATGTATGACTGACAGAGCCTTACTGCCAAACCTTATTCTTGCAAATCACGCTGACAATGACTACATCATAACGATCGAACAGCTTGGACAAAAATCAAGCCCCGCAGGTCGATGCTCCCTACGTTAGAAAGTAAGGGTTTGGGGAAAGGATCCGCTCAAAAACTATAACTCCAGTGAATCTAGAAACCCCGCTGGGGGGGGGACATATGGGTACAATTAAAGCCAGAGTTAAAATTTTTTGCCCGGACAGATATGTTCCCCTTTATGGCTGCTATAAGTTTACTACCATGTTTATGGGGTTATAAAATTTTTTTTCTCATAGTCATATGAAAATCGTATCCCAAAATTTTTTCCCCTTCTATACCCTCATAACGTGGACTTGGTTTCTCTAGACAATACAGATACATCCCACATCATAAATTATTATCCAACCAGGGGACTAAACTTGACCTCTTACACAGAGCGGCCAGGAGAAATAGGCCACTAGCGCAAAATGGAAAATCCAGCCCAGAGTAAGATTGTACTGTACAGATACCATCCAACGTGACAAACTATTTACTACATTTATTAGCAAGACTTCACTGCAGCAAATAAATGCAATAATGCTGCATCTGAAGATAGACAATAGTGCTTTACTCAAACCCCTCCAAAAGGCCCACCCCTCTGTTTTGTTATTATTTAATTTATTTCTTATTTTTTATTCACTTGTTTTCTCCCCTGTGTGTGTATGTCTCGCTATTTTTCCCCCCCTCGTTTCTCCCCACGCGGTTTTTCCTTTGTTACTGTTGGGTGTCGCTACTGCGGTGGTGTGTGGCTCTTGGACGGTTCCCCTTTTTGCGGCCTGGTTTCACTAATGCCACACCCAGCGCGGTGGATGTGGCGTCCCGGAAGTACAGGAGCGCATGCGTGAGGGGCCGAATTTATTCTTCTTACGGTATATAAGGTGACGGAGTCTGTCTATATGTTTGCTACGATTAAGGGCTCCATGAAGCCCGAAACGCGTTTGGTTTGGCCCCCCATTTTTTGGGTTTTATGTCCTACATGTTTTTTTTATGGCTAAAGGAAAAGGCGGTTGGATTTTACTTGAGGATTTTCTGGCAACCTCTTACATTGGTTTCATCTGCTTCTTGCAGAAGCTTTATTGCAGCCCCTATTGTGAATACATACAGAGCATATTTCCGCATGCCCCGGGCACCTCTCCCGCGACGCCCAGGGCTCCAAATGTATGGCTATATTTTTCACGGCTTTTTTTAGGAGTAAATTTGGGGGGTGTTTTTTGCGCCCCAATTTTTCCCCGCCGAAAATGCCCCGAATTACAATAATCAAGCTCTCAGGAAAACTATGCTTACCTGCCGTCTTCCTGGGGATATTGAACGCCCCAAAAGATATTGTACATATGTTTCTTCTTTATAAATCCTCCAATAACCGTCTCCAAGATTTTCTGCCTTCCCCAACTCTGGAGATGCACTGCCCAACACCTCAGCTCTCTGCCCCTCTCACCCCTTCCAAAGCAACCTGAAAAACCCATTTCCAGGATTTCCCAAACCCAATAACCCCGCTGTCCTAAATATCCCCCAAACCCCGTCTGCCCCTCTCCCCCCGTCTTTTCCTCCTGCCTTGTAGATTGTAAGCCTTCGAGGGCAGGGTCCTCTCTCCCTCTGTACTAGTTATACGTCATTCATTGTCATTATTGTACTCACTTGACATATCATGTATGTGACCCCCCCTCGAATGTACAGCGCCATGGAATCAATGGCGCTTTAAAATAAATGTTAATAATAATAAAATAATAAATACATATCGTACACGCAGCAAAGATAATGAAAGTGAATGATCAGTGCGTTCTTAACACAGCATCTTGCGGCGCACATAGGTACACGCCACAAGACGGCATGTGAACATACCCTACTGATTGATCATCTGTGTTTTCCTTCTATCAGGCTCAGATATCAGTTTTCTAACAACCCATTTACTTACATTGTAATGTAATTTGTTACGCATTTTTGCTGCAGAATCAGCACTAAAATTTGCAACACATCTGACCTATGTGAACATGGTTGCGATTGCAAGTTGTAAGCTGGAACACAAAGCAACTGTTTCGTGACAGCTCAGAGGAGACATTCAAAAGCAGGTTCCCTGTCACAGTCTGCCATAATCCGTGTCTCATTGTTTTCAGTAAAAAATCCACACTGTAGGTCACACTATGATTTGCGGTGCATGTCTTTCTACCGCAGATTTGAAATTCAGGAAGAAGAAAAAAAAACAAGGGGTCACATCGGGATAGGGCCAAGTTATGTCCAAGAAACATCAAAAACCGCAGTGGAACAATAAGAATCCAACAACCTCGAATTTTTTAGCCCGAAGAATCGGACATGTAACAATACCCTTAAGTCAGCAAGGAATGCAGAGAGGATTTGGCTCTAAAATTACAGTACATGATTGGCTGCTTTATGTATAATACAAATGAATCGGGGGTTTTTTGTTTCGTTTTTTAAAAGGTAAATTAAAAAGGGTTTGTCCACCTTGTAACCAAATCAAACCATCAGCTCCTGGGGCCGCAGTGTAAAGAAAAAACATACATACAACAACTTACATTCTCCTTTCCCCTGGTCCCCAGTTCCAGCGATGCATCTCTGCACTCTTAATTTCGTTGTTGAGCTTCCAAATGAGGACATCACCGCTGCAGCTTGGCTACAGTGGGTGTGTGCCTATACTTACTAGTGCATGTCAAAAAACTAGAATATCACTGAAAAGATCATCTATATCAATTTACTTCAAATAGAGAAACCCATCTATTGTACGGACTCATTACAGTATGAATGACAAGGTTTAATATAATCCATTTGTGAGCCCTATAACAAATAAAAGACAACCCCTTTAATTTTCAATGAATTTTTTGAGATGCACTAATATATATCACCGTTCAGAGTTGTTAATTTCTGGTTAATGATTTAGGTAAAGACACAGGACCGTGGCTGCAGCAGTGACATCCCTATTTGACAGTCCAAGAATGAAAACAGAAGACCAGGGAGACACGGCACTAGGACCAAAGAAAGGCACGTATACTTTTTTTTTTTTAATACACAACTTCTTAACAATTAAGTCAGTACAACCACCAGAGACAGCCTACGCGAAACGCGCGTTGGGACGGTGTCCATACACGGCAGCCAGTACAGGTATATGAGATTGGGTTATATTGTTCATGGTTTCTATGGGATAACAGTTTAACATGTGTGTTTGGGATTGTATATTTTGTCTCGCTTGATCTAGATTACCCGATTACCATCACCCCTTAGGGCCAGTTCACACGGCAGGGTGGGGGTCCGGCAGTTTGCTGGCCCCATAGACATTCATTATTCACGGTGCGCACACGCCATAAATAATTGACACGTCACTTTCTCCCCGCTCGCCGTATTGTGCGAGCAGGGAGAGGAGACGGAATCCATAGTTCTCTATGAGAACTGTGGATTACCGTAATGACTGGGACGGATTTCAGCCGTATTGGAGTGCAAATACGGTGCGCAATATGGCTGAAATCCGTCCCGGAATAAGCCGTGTGAACAAACCCTTACTATTGAACATAGTGTGATAAGTGGATATCATGAACAGTCTTATTACAATATTATATTTTGTTTTATTTGAATTAAATCTGCACCCATCCATATCTGTTTTATTGGCTTCCGTGTAACCCTGTTCAGTTACTAATTGGTGTGTTTTAAAATATTTTCACTTTTTTTTTTTTTTTTTCAAACAAGTTTTTTTTTTAAGAAAGGATATACTTTTTGGAAAACAAAATGGCATGCAGGCCATATCAAACCATCAAACACAGGTAGAAGTAGTAACATTATTATCCTATGGGTACATGAAGACGTTCTTTAACATATGGGATATCACACAACGAGCCTTAGAATGGGACTCACATTCAGATAATGATAGAGTTGGCACGATGTACTGGCAGTCTACAGCGATACCTTTCCTAGTTCGTAGAACCGTATATCTTCAGTGAGCCTTTATTTCCATGCATCCCATAGAATGGGAGCTATAACAAAATGATCTTATAAGTGCAATAGCTTTCTCCAAGCCATCTAGGAGCCTCCTCTTTTAGCACACTATGTGGGTGTCAACAGGTATGATGAAGAAGTTTCTATCTCAGCACCCAAACGTGGGGCACTCTTGGCACTATTTGGATGTCATTGCAGGCTCTTCCAATGTGGTCCCATGTAAGCCTGTGTTCCATCCGTGTCTGACATAGCGTGAAGAGGAGGGTATGCCATAACCAGACTATAACCATAACAAAAGGGAAGGAAGGGTAGGGAAAGAAGAGGGGGAGAGAGGAGACAAACACAGGGGGGGTCCACCCGTGGCCCGGACGTCCACCACTTCCAGTTCGAACCAACAATCATGCAGTATCACCCTGTTTGCTCATGTGTTATACTCCATGGATTGTTTGTCAAGTACCACATTGTAAATTAAATATTTTCACTTTTTGTGTAATATTTAATAAAGGTAATTTGTTTTAGTCTGTAATTGTTACATGTAGTTTTTTTTTTTTTTTTTTTTTTTAAATTTAGACCTAGGAGGTGCTAATTTAATTTTGTTAGGGGGGTGAAAATCCTCTTTAATTTTTTACATTTTAAAATTTAGCCTCGTCTCTATATGCAAGGTCTTGGCCTTTTGGTTTGGTTCGTTGGTGGGCACTGCTAGGCAGGCGCTTCCACCTATGGCCATTTTAGGCTATGTTTACACTGCCCAGGAATACGATCGTATCTTCTGCGTTTTTCGTTTTTTAAGTGTGCCAGAGATACGATCGTTCCTGCACCCCTTAGACGGCGATAGGAAAGATGAGCTGCAGTCTACACAGCTCATCTTTTCTCCGCTCATCTTTCGGTGCCGGCATATTATACATGTGGTATAACACGCCGGCGCTTCTCGTTTTCTTGTCATCTTCCCATACAATACTATTGTATGGCCGATGTCAGGAAAACGAGAAGTGACCGCGGTTTTTGTACAAAGTGTGACAAAAGCTGCGGTCCTGCTGTTTTTTGTCCCATGCAGTATAGACATAGCCTTAAGAACAGGAGTGGTGCTTGTTCAGTTCAAAGTTAAGGGGGGCATAACTTTACAGATAACGGAAATTGCACTAAACTTGTAATTCTATATACCGCTTGTAATCATCTTTTCCACAAAATTGTTAATGTTAGACATAAAGGACATTAAACTATGTAAGAAAAACGGTCTAAAACAGAATAGAAAAACCTGTAAGAGGGATTTAGCACTTACATTATGGGGACTAGTTGGTTTTCCAGTTGCCCTTGAGCCTCGAAGATTCCTGGGTCTCAGCAAGTATAGGGTGAAACCGATGACAAGCCATGCCATGGCGATCATTGCAATACTAATTCCACCATCACTCGAAGGATTCGGTCCTGGTACTGGTGAGAACATAAAAACAAATGGATTAAATGCTTTAAAGAGATTGACCAATTCCTGGGAAAAAAACCCACAAATATTTTAACTAAAAGCAGGTCTAGATACTGACAGTAGAACACGTAAAAATTGGTATAAGGGGCCGGAAGTTGGCAATAACCCTTATGTCTTATTGACTTCACAGAGATCTCGCATCCACTGGGCCCGGCAGACACTTGGCCAAGATGTGCATGAGAGAAAAACAAGTCTCTCCTCTGAGGCCAGGTTCCCATCCATGTCGGAGGTTCCGTTCAGAGCCTGTAAGGCAGATGCTGTCAAAGTGATAAAATGATATAATAAAGGAGCACTTTTTGTTCTGTTAAAATGACAGACACTGTGGCAGAAACTCTACCTACTTATTGGAGTTATAGGGCACGTTTGGCGTCCATCATGTAATGGATCCAGCACCACCTTTGCGATGAAGGCTCTGAATAAAGCCTTTAATACAGATATGGACGACGCCTACCTCAGAATCTCTTAGTAGGATATTTGAAAAGGTAAAAAGACTAAAAATCTAATTTAATAGTAAAAAATATAAAAATAAATACATAAAAAGTAAAATAGTTTTGTCATTTTACGTGTTTGTTAGGGTATGTTTAAACTACATTTTTCAATACGTTTTTCAGATTGAAAACGCTGCTTCAAACAAACTCAAAGCGTGGTATGTATTTGGATACATTTTCTGTGCAGCAGAAACTTATCTTATATTTATAAATAGGGCTCCTGCTGTGTAAAACGGATCAAGAATAGACACGTCCATTAAACGCATCCGAAAGACGTATGAAAAACACGACCATACATGTTTTACATTGAAATCCATGTAAACCACACTGAGAATTGTTAGATACATGTTTGGGTCCAAAAAAAAAACTTACCCAAACACGTATCTAAAAAAAACCCTGTGTGAATATCCTCAAAACTTCTCAAATAAATGTGTTTATGTTTTTTATATCATTTTTTGAAAACCCTGCAGTTTCCACTTTGGTCACTAAGCTTAATAATAGTTGACACTTCCTGTTCTATAAAGAAAACTTTTCAGCAGTCTCCTCATCAGTACAGGCAGGATTACACTGAAAGGTGACACCAATGTGTATAAATAACACAGGATCCACTAGTCACAATAGGAGATGTCACAGCTCTCCCTCTCTCCCTCCTTGTACAGTGACTTCTTCCCAGGTCACAGAGCATGCCTAGAAAACTCACCTATAGAAGTCAATGGAACGGAGTCAGTCTTAAAGGGGTTGTCTCACTCCATTGATTCATCTTACCTAAGTCCTGTTTTCTTGGTTTCATTTTGAATTCAGGGGCGTGTTTACTGGCTTCTACTAGGCTGCAGTAGAAGCCAGGTCTGTAGCTATAGCAACCAGTGCTGGCAGCCTATCAGGAGAGATCAAACAGGTCTGTAGCTATAGCGACCTGAGGAGCTGACGCAGCCCATACAAGAGTGTGGGCTGCATCAGAATAGGTAGGACACTTTTTTTAAAAAAATATTTTATTAACAAAAAGCAGAGTATTACAGAATATTTGCTTACACAAACTCAACATGAATCTCGGTACAATCAGTGTGATACTTGGTAGGACACTGTTAATGGACACATATTGCAAAGTGACTTGTTTTTGCAAGATCTTTAACATAAAAAGCAATCCTTGGAGTGAGACAACCCCTTTAAGGTTCCTATGTGCATGAAGCTACTGTAAAGCATCTCTCTAAACGCAGCTCAAATAAGATGGCTGCCCCCATATTCATATACAGACGACAGAATTGAAACATTTACGAACCAGAAAATAAAAACGGCTAAGAAGAAAAGAATATGGATCAGGGACTTGTTTTAATAGGTAAAAAATAAAATTGTCAATCAGAATCCCCTTAGGTTATGTTCACATGGCATAAAAGTGGACGTATTTCAGTCCGTAATTACGCGCCGTAGTGCGCAAATTACGGCTGGAATACGTCCCAGTCACTACGGTAATCCACAGTTCTCAGAGAACTATGGATTACGACTCCTCTACCCGCTCAGCGAATCCGCCGCGGGGGGAGATAAGTGACATGTGAATTACCAGCGGCGTATACGCGCCGCTGGTAGTGCAAGTCTATGGGCCGGTGAGGTGCCGGACCCCCGCTCCCGCGGCGTAATTGCGGGGCGTAATTACACCCTACATTTAAGCTGTGTGAACCTAGCCTTAAAGCGGTTCTCTTAACAAAAATGACTCACTCGTAGGGGCATATGTATATTCGAGTTTGCAGCCTATGGATTCCCCCACTGGGGTCCCCTCTCCCCATCTAGGAGCCAAAACAGAGAGCTGCTCTATGAGAGAGTCTATTCTGGTGGATTTGAGCCATCTTTGTAGAACATGGATTCATCCAAATGGCCACCATGTAATGCTACATTTTCCCTATAGCGGCCACTGTGAGGGACACAACTAGCTGGCTGCCTCTTCCCTCTGCTGTTAGTGGTTCATGTTGGGACTGGCAATGAGTTTATGGCTCTGACTACCAAGGGCAGTTTCTGATGAGTGAACCCCCTTTAATGTTGTCTTAAAACAAAGGTCACGCAAACCAAACATTTCCAAACACATTTTAATAATTTCCTTTAAGCATAAGAAACCTATCCCTAAAGGCATGGCAAGCACAGTCATAGGACATAGCATCAGCAGTGTGCACGCATTCTCAGACACACCTGCTAGTAGAGAAGGAACACCTGACAAATTCCAAAAATTCTTAAATATATATTTTTCCTTTTCCATGTCACCGTCAATTTAAAAAAAATATTCCTGAAATCCTGCAGTTTTCTCTTTGGCCACTAATTCTAATATTATTCGGACACTTTCAGTCCTATAGAGATCACTTCTCAGCGGCCTCCTTAACCCGGGCCTAAAAGAGTTAATGACCAACATTTTTTTATTTTTTGCCCCCTTGCGTTTCAAATTTTGTAACTTTATTTTTTCAATACGCGTTGGATGAGGCCTCTTTTTTGGGGACAAGTTTTTTTATGGGAACAGTTTAATTTTCATTATAAATAATTGCAGAAATTTTTAAAAAAAATGTAACTTTTTTTTTTAATTTTTTTTTTTTTCTTACACCATTCACATTTCACACTTAATTTGTTAGATTAATTCTACAGGTTATTACGGCGGGGATACCTAATATTGTATGGGTTATTTTGTAATATTCCCACAATTATTTTTTAAAATATTTATTTTTTTTTTATTTTTTTATTCATTTTTTTACACTTATTTTTTTTACTTTTTTTTTTTTCCATGAAGAGAAAACTGTTTTATTTTTTTAAAAAAAAAAAAAAAAAAAAAACCTTATAATATATTAGATTTTTTTATATGCAATACTTCTGATCGGGTTCACTTTGAACGGGCATGATAGGACACCACACACGTGCCCTGGTACGGGTTTTTCATACCAGACAGTCGGGGCCACCCTAGGTCCCCGGGGCTGACGTGAGCCTTCCCTGAGCTTGTGGGTCCCCCGGGTGTTCAAAATCCCCCGACAGAGAGTAAACCCCCTTTGTTTGCGCTGCGGAAAAGCACCCCAAATCAAAGATTTAAAGCACCAGGTTGGGGAGGTTTCCTCCGCCCCCATGCTTGCGGAGTGCTCGGGATCAGGGATGGTTTAGTACGCCCCGATCCCAGCGCAGCTGCGGCCCCCCGGGCCCCCAAACCCTGAAGTCTAAAGCGACCCCAAAAAAGACGTCGCTGTAGAAAAAAGACCCACCCCGGGCTGATGCAAAAGACGGTGCTTGGGGTTCGTTGGGGGGTTTTAAAGGGGGTTGTCTCACTGCTTTGTTTATCTTCCCCTCAGCCTGTTTTTTGGTTTCACTTTAATTCAGGGTCGTTTTTATGGCTTCCACTGGGCTGCGGTAGAAGCCGGGCTGTAGCTATAGCAACCAGCCTTTGCAGCCATCAGGATAGATCAACAGGTCTGTACAAGCGACCTGGGGAAACCCTGATGCACCCCATACAAAGGGGAAAATCAGAATATAGGACACTGTTAATGACATATTTTGCAAAGTGACTTGCTTTTGCAAGACCCTTTAAAAATATAAAAAGCAATCCTTGTAGTGAGACAACCCCTTTAACACACACAGGATTACAAGAAAAGCAACATCAATATAACACATGATCCATTATACACAATAGGTAATCGTCACAGCCCCTTCTCTTCCCTGTACTTGCCCATTGACCACTGCTGAGGTTACAGAGCATGCCCACAAAAATTTCCCATAAAATTGAATGAGTCCGTTCCTGTTTACATCCTATATGCATGTGGCTGCAGTAAAGCTGAATGTTGCTAAAAGCCTGGCCATTGCCTCCCCTATAATCATATACAGAAAAGGGAACGTAAAAATCTACAATAAAAACAGCTAAGAAGAAAGACTAGCATCTTAATGGTTTTAGTTAGTTTTTAAAAAAAAAAAATTACAATACAGTGCTACTCACAAAAAGTTGGGAATTTGGCTTTTGGTTAAAATTTCGAGAAAAATAGAATTTTTTTGAATTTAAAAAAAAAACAACAAAAAAAAAAAACCGGAAGTGTCATCTCGTAAATTTAGAACAGTCCCCAAATGTTCAATGTTTCAGTATTTTTTGTAAAAGTAAAGGGAACTTTATAAATCCCAAAATTACTGAAAATGACGGATCACAAAAAAAAAGGGGGATTTGGGTTTTGATTTGAAGGTTCAGGGAAAAGGGATATTTCTTGATTTTTTTTTTATTTAAATTCACTAAAATGAGGGCCCTCTCCAAAATGTAGGATGCCCCTGTCCAAAAGTTTTATGTTTCAGTATTTTTTGCACAACTTGTGCCTAAGGGCCGTTCCACGGCACAGGACAAATACCGGTCAGTTTCCGGCCGGGATTTTGTCCTGTTTTGCGGCCATCCCATGGCCGCGGGGGAGGGGGGGGGCGGCTTTTCCGTGATGTGCGGGAACAGCCCCCCGCCTCCATATTGACATGCACAATTTCCTCCAGAAACCGGGGGGAAGAATGGCAGGTCAATGTTTTTTTGGGCCCGGGCCCCGGGGGAAAACCCGTGCAGGGGGACTGCTCCAGGGCTTTCCATAGGCACCATTGTGCTCATTTTCAAGGTTTTTTTTAGGGGGTCTGCAAAACGCAAAACCCGGGTGAAAAAATGGGCCGAAAAAACCCCTGCAGTGGGGACATGCCCCTTTGGGTGCTTCCATGGTACGGGGTTTTTTTTCCGCTGAAAAAGCACAGATGAAATTTTTGTGCATTTCTGCAAAAAAAAAAAACGCATCAAAAAACGACCATGTAAAGCATCCTAACCCAAAAACTTAATGGAAAATTCACAAAAAGGTTTTGATCCCTTTAAAACAATCAATAAATTTAGGGGGTCAATTTGAATTTGGGTTTTAAACAGTCATCATCATGCTGTTCACATTGTGACTCGGAGACCCAGACAACACCTACAATTAGAGGGAGACCTCATCATTGCAAGGCTTCAAGCAGGGGCTCTCAGATGGAAGTGGCCCTGAGCTTTGAGGTCACGCAGGTTGAACAGACAGACTGGTAAAGTCAAGAAAGGCAAAGAAGTGGAGCCCTATGGCTGCATCACACACTGATGACCGTTCTTTAAACAATGCTTCTGAACCGGGATGATGAATGCCACAAAACCCCAGGCATGTTTAAGGGAGGTGAAAAACCCAAGTGTCACGTCAACCCTTGAACCATTTACATCGGCGGGGTCTCAATGCCTGACCACAACACCAGCACGGGCATAATGCTTGAATGGCCTCCCCAAAACTATGCTGGACGAGGGACCAGTGGTCTTCAGTGTTGTTCATGACCCCCTCACAGAAACTAGGGCCCCGCCAATGACCTGGAGACATAAGGAGAGTGCTATGTATCACCCTCGGGTACCCTTGTCGGTTTTTGCTAACACAGACCAGGGCTGATGTAAATAGTTCAAAATGGTCTGATGTGCACTTTTTTTCCCCTCTCCCCTTTCCCAAAAATATGTCGGAGTTGTGTACTCCATCATCCGGTTCCACAGGGCATTGTTTACTATAAAGGTCTGTGTGTGTAACCCAAAAGGGAGCCACTTCTTTGCCTTTCTGTGACTGTAATATTTGTAGCAACCTGCTGATTAAAATCGTGACACTCTAAGCTAGTGCCACTTTCCGTCTGAGAGCCCCCGCTGAAGACTCGCAAATGTAGGTACTGTTGATCAACGTAAGGTTCGTTTGGTCTAATGATGTCAAAATGGAACACTGATGAGGAGGACTTTTATAAAACCCAATTAAATTGACCCCTCATTTTTTGGGTGATTTTAGGGGGTCAAACACCCGTTGTGAATTTTGCTAATTTAAGCTCCTTATTAGAGATCAATTTTTCCCCTATATTTGGGACAAATTGCTGAACAGTTGAAAAATGCATTAAATTTTAAAAGATGGGCTCATTTAGTGCATTAAAATTATATATATATAATTATATTATAAATTTTATATATATATATATATTATATATATATACCTGAAATTTCAACCAAAAGCCAAATATCCCCCTTTTTTTTGAGTTGGGTATTTTCTATAAAATTGGATTTATGAAGCGCCTTTACTTTTAGCAGGTTAGCTTTTATGAACTTCAGCTTGTTTCCCTTCTAGGCACATTAACTACCATAAAACGAGCCCAATCTTTGTCAATTCCCAAAGGTTTTATTAGTGATTTCAGAGACAAACGTCACATCTTGTAGGGAAAACCCTTCAGGAATGGAACCAGTAAAGAGTTAACAAACCCAAAAATATAGGTTTTTTCCCTCACCTTTTGGGCCCTCCCAAACCCCTCTGACGTCACCTCATGGGTACGGCAGTGCCGTCACTAATAAAAGAAGCCCAAAAACCACAAAATTTCAAAAAGGAACAAAAAACCCGTATTCTTGTTTGCCCTTCACCCAGGTGGAAAGTCTCACATTCCGACGCCCTTCATACAATGTTGACAACCTACCCCCCTCTCCAAAAATGACACAATGTGCACACTTACCGTCTTTTCACAGCACAAAACAAATGGAGGCCGAACCAACCCCGATGGGG